>MQRK01238265.1:6664-20231 GCA_001938485.1 Girardia tigrina | reverse complement strand
TCATTAATATTATACATTCTATTTTTTGTAAATATATCATTCGTTTAAAAATTCTCATAATCTCTCATTACTGCGAACACACCGGTGGTCGGTGACTTTTGGTAGGGCGGTGTACATCTCACTTTGTCTGACTTTATGTCGGTTAATACAATGAAAGTTATATTGCTTCGTTTTTCTATAATTTCTATGTCAATCAATATTTGACCAATATAATCTAGTTGAATATTTCTTACACAATGATGTTTAGAGTCTGACTTTTCCAATTTTACATACTTCCTCGAAAATCTTCTTGCTAACATTTACTCTTGTACATGTGTCTAATAAACAACCATCCACGCTACCTTATACCTTTACTTTTTCACTCGTCGACCTTACATTTTATGGTATTGCATATTTTCTGCTTTCCATTCATATATTGACAAAATCTTTATCTATTCCTTTGTACATTTGTCTTCTATGTATCCAACTAATTATTCTTCGTCCTTTGCCTTAAAATTTCTTTCTTTATAAATTACCGTAATTTATCATTTATTCTTTCTTCCATTTTCTAAACATTCTTCTCAATGTTTATCACTATATCTATAATATTTGATATGCTTTTTCCACTATAAATATTAAAACTGTGGGAGTCGTTGATATCTTTTAATTTAAAGACCCTACTGGCTCCAATTCTATCGAGATGTTACCATTTGGGTATTCACTTCCTTGCACTGATTCTTCATATTATTTCATGTTAGCCACGAATCTTCAATTATATATCGTCCCCTGTCTTCTCTATCACTATACCTTTGATGATTGTATCCTTCTCCTTGGTAGTTATTGTCATCAGTACTTGACTATTGTTCTCCCATTTGGTCTTTTATAGCATTCGGTTTCTCTGAGACCTATATTTTGGCATCTCTTGCATTCGATACTTAGACGTATTTTTTAGGTATTCCTGTTATTCACAACCATGGCATCTTACTGGTCTTCTTTTAGAAATAACACTATTATGATGTGTCTATCGTTTTCACATTCAAAATATCTAATTGGTTCTTGTTATCTAGATATTTCACTTGAATGATTTTCTTTTTAACAAATTAGACATTTAATCGGTTTCGTGCCTTGAACATACCCAAGCAGTATTTATTCTGTTTTGTTCGGTTTTGTCCGTATCTATTGCTATTCCTTGTCTCTGCATCTCGACGATACCTGGTTTGGTTTGGCTTCACGTTGTCTCTTACTGCATTTACGTCTTCTGTCATACTTTTGGCGTAATATATTTTCCTTATCAACTGTATTTCTTTCACTTTGTTTAATCGCGAAGCAGGACATTTTGGCGCCGGCATTTTGGTGCGACCATTTTGGCGCAGGTCGTTTTGGCGCAAAGCCGTTTTGGCGCGAGGTCGTTTTAGCGATGTGTCAACTGTTCCCACCTTATAATTGATGGAATTTCAGTTGTATCTATTGCCCTCCTTTTGATTCCAGTCATTATCATGACAGTTCGAAGTTGTGCTGCATCACTTCCGTGAAAATGCTGGTTTATATGCTTCAGAACACGATCATTATCGACAGTCGTATGTAAACGGGCCTTGCATTCGTTCTTCATGATCGCCAGAACTTCACATCGCCAGAACTTCTTGGAATGGTCTGAGCTAAACTTATCGAAAACATAAAGGAATCCTTCGTGGGTAATTTTTTCTTATCCTCGCTTCGACTGAAGATTTTCCATTTGTTTTTTAAAAAAATATTTTAGGTAATATATAAGGAAGTATATACGAAAATATATACGGAAATATTGAATTTCATTGGAGATTTTAAATATACCTATGGTCTGTCAATAATGAAATTTTGATTACACATTTTTAATTAAAATGGCAATAATTGATACAGCGCCAAAACGGCGGCGCCAAAATCTCACGTACCGGTTTAACCGACCTTCCATTTATATCTCTATAAGTAGTCATAGGAAGAATCTTTAACTCTGAGAAGGAGACTATTGGTATTAGTTAAGTGCAACAAGCTGTATAAACAGATACACTTAATATCCAATATAATGAACCACTTTGCCACAGGAAATTTTCAAGGAGTCACCAAATCAGAAGAACGATATCAGCAAGTGAAAATTCCCTCACCATTGAAAATGGAATTATTTACTTAGGACGGCACATGTATTATCTGCTTCTTTAAGGAAAAGTGTTTCTACTTGGCCCATGAGAAACATAAACACATTATAAAACATCAAAATGGAGATATAGGGTCACTTTGGTGTTACTTACATGAATTCGGCTAAACCAAATGTCAATGAAAATATTCTCGTCATCATTAATGCTTGCTCGGACTGGATTGAAGCCTTTATCTGCCTCA
The DNA here is from genome assembly GCA_001938485.1 of Girardia tigrina. NCBI lineage: Eukaryota > Metazoa > Platyhelminthes > Tricladida > Dugesiidae > Girardia > Girardia tigrina. Next base: position 17,885 of record MQRK01238265.1, on the reverse strand, counting down.
AGAGAACAACTGATACTAGAATTAGATGCCTTAGGAAAGTGTTTTGTCGCTTTTGTATACCATCAAATCTGGTAGCTGATAATGGTCTAGAACAGTGATGGTGAACCTATTGAGCTCGGTGTGTCAAAATTCGAAAAATCGAAGCACAATTTTCGTGGCGCGTCACAGATCACAAAAGTAAAGAATAAAAATTTAAAAATATTTATAATTTTAAGTAATTTATTTCTTAATGCTTTTTTTCACTAACAAAACATTGCTTTGTTTCAAATTAATTAATATATTTTGAGTAATTCGAATTACGATTGATTAAAAGATTTACAATAAATTAATTAAAAAACACGTCATTCGGCTATTCGCAGAAAATGAAATAATGATATTTTTGATAATCACCTCTGGCAGTTATAAGAGACAAACATTTGAATTATGAAATTTCTTATCTTTACAGATGCGTGTCATCAAAATGAGCTCACGTGTCGGCACTGACACGCGTGGATTGAAGCCTTTATCTGCCTCAAGAGAACACCTGATACTAGAATTAGATGCCTTAGGAAAGTGTTTTGTCGCTTTGGTATGTCATCAAACCTGGTAGCTGATAATGGTCTAGAACAGTGATGGTGAACCTTTTGAGCTCGGTGTCATTGGTAATAGAAATAGCATATCATATATTATAGATATAGTGATAAACATTGAGAAGAATGTTTAGAAAATGGAAGAAAGCGTGTCATTGGTTAGCCATCACTGGTCTAGAATATGCTTTTAAAACTATCTAAGTTAAATAAAAACTAAGAAGTAATTTCCACAAAAACAAAATAATTGATTTATTGCAGGTGAAACTAGTAAATCAAAAAAAATGTCATATCCATCCTTTATGCTGGTAGAACTCAACATGGCCAAGAGAATTTTAGTTATCTTTTGTAGAAGGGAAAATTACTATTACATTTACTTTTTTGCGTAATATAAACTAATTATAATTTATAAGTAGATCTTTTTATACTAATATTGTTCAGTAACTCCGATTTGGCCGTTTTTAAACAAACAAACACTTTTTTATATATACTACTGCTCTATCCGATCTCCAAGTTTCCCCGAAGACCGAACAGCGGTAGCATTTTAAAAGTATAACATGTAACTGTAGCAAGTAATCTTTATCCTATAAATTATCAAACTTTTTACAATGTACTTTTAAGAATCTTCAGATGTTCTTAAACTATTTGAGGACAGTGTCAATTGGGGAGTTTGGCACTTTTTTTTGTATTTTTTGAATTACGTTATATGAAATTTCTAATACCACTTATTAATCTACTGCTGCCATGTCTCCGTCATATTATCTATTATTATTGATCATTCGTGTCACTTCTATTTCTCTTTAAATGTTTTAATGAATATTTTAATACATTAAGAAACCTGACGTTATTAATCTATCAATTGTTTAAAAATATAATCATCTAATTAACCCAATTTTGCCGAAACACACCACAGCTCAGCGCCAATATTTAAACACAGCTGTTCCAATTGTTTTTCAGTAGTTTCAAGGTCGTCTTTGTGCATTAAATCTATTTTGTTAGCTACGAGAAATTTCAAAGGTTTCTCTGAATACTGACAAGCTTCCTGTAACCACTCTAGAGACTTGTCCAATGAACTCAAATCGGAAATATCGAAGACTGACACTACAACTATTAATCACTTGCCTGAGAACCGAACAAAAGCATACAAACAATTACCATGTGAACCGCGATAATAAGCGGTGGACACGCTACGAAATCTCTCTTGTCCTGCAGTATCCCATCTAATTTTATTAATCTATTATTTTAATATTTCAAATGAATGTATTATTTTACATTTGTAATTTATACGGTATATTCAAAACAATAAAACGTTCTATTTCAAAATCAACACCAATTGTCGCCTTATAATTTCTATTAAATGAGTTATGAGAAAATCTGTAGAAATATCAATGAAGTTATTTAATCAAAAAAGTAATACCTATTTATGATTGATGTTTTGCCGACTCCGCAATCACCGATGAAACAAACTTTCGAAACCCTTAGACTTAAAAGAAATGATATATATATATATATATATATATATATATATATATCATTTTTTAACATAGTAAATAATGAAAAAACATAATTTGAATAATAATTTATTTTCAATAATTTCTAATGGCAACGAAAGAAATAACAAAAACGCAATTTTTTGGTATAAGATTTATTTTTAACAACATGTTTTGCCTTAATTTTAATTAATTTGGCCTTAATTTATTAATTAATTTATTTATTAGTTTTAGAAGAACATCATAGGGTCACAAAACACAGAAAATTGCAACAATTCCGATTGGATGTAAATAAAATAATATATCTCAAAATCAAAAAACTTATGCATTATTTAAAAAAATAATAAATACTTTATTTTGTAAAAAAATTGTCAATTAATTTTACATAATACATTCCATAATACTTAATTTATAGGGAAAAATATATTTAACTTTATTCAGGCGATAGAAAAAACATCAAAGATTCATTGAGTCCCGAAGAAATATTCATTTAAAACTTTCACACATAAATTAGACGAGATTTGGAAGATAAACGAATTCTACGTGAAAAAATTAATTTTTTAGAACAGAAATTGTCTTCCATGATGGTTTTTAGAGAGAAAATATTTTGATCGAAGATCAATTCGGAGGTTGTTCATATATAGTCGGTATTTTACATCGCTGGAATTGGATTTTTCTGAAGATTCTTTATCGAACTTTATGAAACGTGACGTAAAATTGATGACTTTTGAAATATCAACGATATCTCGGAATTGTTTGATTTATGTTGGTACTTCCCGACTTCAAATTATAAATTTGAGTTCATTGAAGGCCAACAGTACTGGATTAGGAATGAAAGAAATTTAAAATTAGTCTTGATAAGATTTCCCTGAGCTTATCTGAGGTAAGTAAATATCCGATAATCAAAATCGTAATTTGTAATTTATAACCTATAAATCTGATTATTCCATAGGGATAATATTGATTTATAATTAAAAATTCAAGTTATAAATTTTTTAATTACTATTTATTATTTAAATATAATCTTCTTAATCTTCTTTCTTAAAATATTTTCTCTCTTCATAAATTGAATCTTTAATTAATTCTTTATCTTCTTTCAGATCAAAATTCTTAAACGTAAATCCTTCTGTAAACGTTTTTGACGGGCCCAAATCGCAATCGGTTGCTGGATTCGACTTGTTTTGAACAACAAATAAACAAACAAAAAATTTCTGTTATGGAACTTTTATAAAGTTGACAACATGGTAATTTATTAGAGCAAAAAAAGTAAATAAATAAATAATATTGAGTTTTGTGAATGCTACTTTTGGTAAAAATAATTTTGTTAAAGCTTTTTTAAGAAATTGTACGTATCGGAAATCCTTCTTCCATCATCAGCATGTACATTTGTTAGTTACTTCTCTTCTTTTTTTATTAATGTTCCTTTTTTAAATAATTAATAAAAAGGAACAATATAATTAAATATTGGTATAATTTAAGATATTATTGGATAATAACGGCAAAATGTTTTTTTTAATTTTAATTAAAAATTTTAAGATTTGAAACAACTTTACTTTGTCCAGTTTGAATGTTTTTAATTGGTTGTAGTGTCTTATTAATAATGATTCACAAAACTGCGGATCAAAGTGTGAATCAAAGCTCTTTTGTAAAACTCATCCTTTGAAACAGAAGAAATTCTATTTTTACAGTGTAAGCAACGATCAAGAACCTTACTCGATCGACTTGATTTTGAATTCTCACTAATCAAGGTTTTGAGATGAGAATTTGTCTCTAATGTAGGCTTCCTCCCCCAGGGGCAGCACATGAGCGAGCTCATACGACACTTACCCGAGATTAATGACTCATAGAGACTATCAGGAGCTGAGTTAGTGTATCGTACAAGTACTCAACTGATTATGGACCCTGCCATTACACGTTTCCATAATCCCACTCAGATAGCATTTCCTTTTACGGTAGTGGATCGCAAGTCAATGGTTATCATACTGTATTGGGCAGCAATTCCAACACTTAAGCGTAGAGAATTTCCCTCTATTTTCCCAGGGAAACCGCATGGACGTATGTCCGACTGGCTTAACACAGGTTTTTACACTCGTGACAACCAGGTTTATAAAAAAAGATCTAGTACCAGTAAATCACATTAATACAGTAACTAACAAATATAATTACTGATGATGGAAGAAGAATATCCGAAATATGTACAATTTCTTAAAAAAGCTTTAACAAAATTATTTTTCAAAAATAAATAATATATTATTTTACTATAAACAAATATAATTCAGTACAATAACAATCAAGTAATGTTGCATCATTATTGGATAAACCTCAATCCATAATAAAAAATTACTCCGCTGTACAAATATTATTTTGTGAACAGTTTGATTTGACAATTGGATGAAACATGTTTTCTTTGTAAGGAGTGGCATTTGGGTTGTAGGCCTAAACAAGTTGTTGTGGCATTTTCAATGCAATAATATCTAACTTCAACATAATCAAAAATCGATCGATTTTTAGAAGACGTTTCAACTAAAGAAGATATTATATTTTCGTTAGAATTCATGCTTTTGAAATAAAACTCCAAATAGATTTTAACAAATTTAAAACTATTGTTTATAAAGTAACCATATAAATGATTATTAAAACAATATACGGTCGAGTGTCAATAATTCAAAATGATCGGGATACAAGTTCAAATAATCAAATATTAGGATTAGCAATTCACTAAGGAAAAAAATCACTAAATAAGTAAAATAAGAAATAAAATATTAAGGAAAATCAACGTAAAAATCATAAAATTCAATTTAATGTAAAATGTTTAATTTAACTAGTTGTATATTTTTATATTTATATTAATAATTATTATTTATTTTTTGTTTTCTTTTTCCTGTTATCGCAGGAGAGGCTTTCCTTTTTTCACGTTTGTGATCGCTTCAAAAAGTAAAAATTTTAAAAAACCAAAAATTAAAATAATTCAAATTAAAAAATCGATTTATAAAAATATCTATGATTACTATGTGACTACAAATGGGTATGAATAAACGCTGGAGATAAATGAATTAATTCAGAAGATAAATTAATGATTCCAGAAGATAAATTTAATTAGTATTAAATTAAAAGATAAATGAATTAATTTAAAATATAAGTAAACTAAACCAGCAGATAAATTGCAAAAAAAGATAAGATGTTTTAATTAATTAAATTTATTTTTATAACAAGTTTCATCCATAAAAATTACATTTTACATATTTTTAAATTATTAGTTGGCAAAACTTCATTTGTATTGCGCTTCTTAGGCACTGGAACAGGCATTGTTTCCAAAGCAAATGTGATTTCTGCTGGGCGACCACGCTTCTGATTTAAATCCAATGGCATATTTTGCGCTCTCAATGGTATTGAATTATCGGGTTGACCAAAAAGTCATTGCGTTTTTTTACTAAAATATCAAAAAATGACATGGATGCACAAATATTTTTTACACGATATAATGTCCATTATTTTCAATCACTTTCTTCCACCTTTCCGGTACCTTCATTATTTCTGATTCATAAAAACCTTTGCCTTTGCCAGCAAAAAAGCCGTCTAGGAACGATTTGATGTCATCATCACTGGAGAATGTTTTTTTCTGTTTAAGGAATTCTGCATTGATCTAAATAAGGGAAAATCCGATGGGGCCAAGTCTGGAGAATACGTTGGGTGCTGCAAAACCTCTCAATCCAGTGATAAGAGTTTCTGGCGAGTGGTCAAACCTGTATGCGGTCTTGTGTCATCATGCTGAATTATAACTCCTTTTCGATTTGCCAATTCAGGACGTGAATTCCCTTTCGTGTATTATCCAAATGTATATAAAAGTGAGGTCACTACTGAGTAAAATGAGAAAGGAAGAGTGAACCAGAAGGTGAAGCCATTGAGTTGGGTGATAAAATGGTATGAGCGTAATATCGGAAGTACGAGGAGAGCGAAGGTTAAAGTCAATAGTGTAAATAAATGATTTCAATAAATGATTCTATTTCAATAAATTGTCACGACCCCTTCGAGCACAAACATTTTTGAAAGCTCTTGAGCCCCCAGTGGCTATTAATGGTCAGCCACAACCCAACGTCTATTTGATATTCACTTGTATCTATCTATATAAAGGGTCGGACGTCTATTCTCGCTCGACATCTGCCTAGCAGTGCCGAGCTTGAAGGACCTTTGGGTTCTGATAAAGATGGGATGGGCTATTTGCCCCCCACCTAGCAAAGCGTCGCTCGGGGATGATGTACTTATTATCTTTATTGTCACTCATGTTTATGTTCAATATGTAATACAAGGAAACTTGTTGCACTGTTATGTGTTTGTCATGCTGGGCTTATGGCACTGTTATGTGTTTACATGTTTATGTCCTGTGGAGCTTGTGGCAAGGTGTGTTTTGTTTAATCTACAGCATATCAACAATCCTCGCTTTTATTCTCAACTATTAACGCAATATTAACATTTGATTCAGCATCACTTCTAAAAATTACACTATTCCGCTAATGATCAACTATATTCAACTCATTGTTATAGATACTTCCCCAAAATCGAGCACATAGACCGGATTAGTCTATTCAGGCTGGTCATTTGTCACTCTGTCCTATCTATTAAGTTCTATCACTTCGATCTTAATTAACTACAAATAGTCACACGCTGATTTTTAGTTCCTTCACAGACAGTTGGGATTATCAAAATTGTTTGCTCATCGTTCAAATTATTAAGAGTAAATTGTTAAATTCGAGATTATCAATGATATTATTAAAAATTAACGTAAAAGAAAATAAAAAACAATAAAAACATAAAACGAAGCTCATATTCGTAAAACTCAATTTCTATTATCTACACTGTTAATTTATGAAGTCGCACTGATAAGCTGAACTCTCTTCGTTATGTTTCTGACGGAGCGGAACCTTTCGCTATGTGGGCACTATATGGTGCGGTCCCAACGGACTGGCGGCCCTATCCAGTTGAGGAAAAGTTCGTTACGGTTTTCTTGATTAAAGGACTCGATTGTTATTGAAACTACATCGATAATAATCAGATTCGTATGATTGTTCTCGACCTCTGATGGTTCGGTTATTTGCAAATTCTCTTGGGGCATAACTACTGGGGAAACGGTGACGGCGACGACGGTCTAATTCACTTCCTCTCTAGGTTCCTAACAATAACAAAATTCGAGAAACTAGCTATCGATAAATAATAAAAATCATTGTCATAACAAAATTATATTGAAGGTAATCAAATTAACAAGCGCGGTCATAAAATAAAACACATAAAACAAATTAAAAACAATTAAATTGTAAAACAGAAAGTTATACTGAATTCAATTCCCGGAGGTCGGTCAGGTATCTCGGTAGGAGGTATCGGTGAACTTTCGCTCGTCGACGCGTCTCAGATAGAAGCGTTTGATTGTGAGTAGGTCTCGGTTTCGGGACGTCTATCGATTGATTGTTCCTCTGGAATCTGCGTGCTCGTGATACTTCGTTCGAAATCGGTGTTCAATAGTTGACAATAGTCGTTCGAAATAATTTAATTTTTAGTTCTAAAGTGCGTTAAGAAATGTTCTTAAAATGTTCTTATTTTAAAATGTTCAAGTTGTTTAAAAAAATGATTGTTTTTTTATACCAGGATGGTGTTGTCCTGTCGGTTCTCTCCAGCTAATCGCCTTGCGCCAACCCACTGTCTGGGTTTTCTCTGATGCTGGTTGGACAATCCGGGTAGGTGTGATTCGAAATTATTTTTTTGAAATTTGAAAATTTTATTCTACTATAGGTTTCAGGGTTTGTGTGTCACTGCCTGCCTCCAAATTTTGGAACCTGTGTGTGGCCGCCTCACCGATGACTCGGCTAAAATTGTCGAGTGATGTCTATTATTAGACTGGCCGTTGAGTCATGGTAAGTTTTTTAATTAATCTTTGTACTTGTTAATTAATTTCTAATTCTTTACTGGGTGATATCTTCGTCCGGGAGTGCCGTATCGGTTTGCGGATTTCCTTTAGGGGTTGTCCTCGCAGGGATCTATACGGGGAGGGTCTGTTGACCTCCTAGCTACAATGGATAGTCCGGTAAATAACTTTATTAGTTTTTGAGTTCGCTTCTTAATTATCTTATCTTTTTTCAGGGTTCTCAATTCTTCTCGCGGATCTCAGGGTGCAACAATGGTTTATTTTGTGATATTTTTAAATACATGTATTGTACAACAATATTGTCTTTTTTTCCTTATTTCTTTTCTGTTTTATGATTGTTGTACCGTAGCATTTATTTCTTTTTCGTTATGCAATATTGGACCGTAACAAAATGATTTCAATAAATGATTCAATTATAAAAAAATTTCGATTTTATCTTTGTAGTGCACGCAATTTCAACATTAAATTTTAATTTAATTTAAATTTTAAATTAATTTACTTAATGCCACCCGGCTGAATTTGATATATTATTTTTCTTTAATATATGTTTTTTTTAATCTAATTAGTATTTTTTTATGTCCCCCATCTTGTTAATCCTCGCAACCGAGTGCCGAAAATAAATGTTAAACAAAAACCGCAATCAAAAAGTCAATCAACAATTTTGTTTTAATAAACAATTTTGTCAGTTTTTTGAATTCAATAAACTTTTTGTGGAAAAGATTTTTTTTATTTTTCATACACAAAAAAATGGTGTTAGAAGCGGTCCCACTTGCCGCACTGTGTTCATTCTCGGCTATGGGTTACCCACATCTCCGGCCACGGTGAAATTTTCCACAATTTCAATCACCACCCGTCGATCAACCCTTAATGCGTGCACTCGGATCCACCAAATTCCGATCCGCCGCTCACGGACCGGTTTACAAACACCGATTTATCATCGCGGAATCGAGCAACTCCCGTTTCATTGCTCACGGACCAGTTTTCAATCACCGGTCCATCATAGTGGAATGGAGCAGTTCACGATTCACCGCTCACGGACCGGTTTAAAAACACCGATCCATCATCGTGGAACCGAGCAAATATCGATTCGCCGCTCACGGACCGGCCTTCAAACGTCACTCAACTCCCGACGCCGATCAAATTTAAATGAGATTAACCCCGAATTGCCAACATTCCTTGCGACTGTCTGATGAGACAGTGGCACTGTTTCAAAATTTTGAGCTAATTCTAGTTCTTTAAATTGTTTGACCGTCTCCATTGCACATTTTTTCACCAACATTCCATCACTAAATGGCTTTTTTGCTTAAGCCAAATCAAGTGAAACTTTATAGGAAGCAGTAAGGTTATCAGTCCTATTAGTATTTATTTTAATACAATATACGGGTAATAAAAAACTGTTTTCATTACTATAATTATTTAAAAAATTAGAAATTATATTTGAAAAATATCTTTCAAAATTAAATATAATTTTGATTTAAAAATAATGAAAATATATGTTAGTAAATACATTTAAAATATTAAAATAAATATGTATATAAAACTAATAAAATACAAATTAAAATGTGTAAACATAAAACATATACGATATATTTTAATTCAGCAATTATCATTTAGACGATACTCGTTCTTGTGAGATTGTATGGGGTACACATGAATAAAGAATATACTCAATAGCAATATTTGTATATATTCACTGTAAAATAAAAATAGAATTTACCAATATACACAAAAACGATAAGATTGACAAAATTTTCATCATAAAAATTATAAAAATGATTTCAAAAAATCCGAATTTAAATCAAAATTTTCAAATCTTAATAGAAAATCATAATCAAAATCGAAAACCTCCAAATTAAATCAAAATCGATAATAAAAGTAAAAACTCAAATCAAAATAAAAATCTCAATTTAAAATGAAAAAATCGCAATTCAAAATGAAAAAATCTCAATTTAAAATGAAATGGCTATATATCGAAAGTTTTACTATGTAATGTAGTATAATATCATTTCACATTAAACTGTTTCAGGACTGACAAAACTTGCATACACACAATGCATTGAATGTTATTATAATTATTATAATTAAATACTCAGATTCCCAACAACTCTGGTAGACACGCTTTTCATCAGTAATTCTTGTTTTCATTATAGACCTATTAATTTGTTCAAATTAAATTATATAAATATTACGATGATGTTAAAAACTCACCAATAATTAATGATCAATAGAGAGAAAACACAAATATTATTTAAGTAGAATTTCAAAAGTGCGCATTATGATCTTTATGAAAACTGTAGGCATAATTAATGCCTACTTATTTAAATAAAAAATTATGTTGTACTACTTATTTAAAAATTATGTTATTTAAATGTACTGTTTTAAATAAAAAAAAATACAAATTTTAAAAAAGTGTCTTTGCCTTCAATTTATTGAATAATATAATGGATTGAATGAGTTCAAATAATCCAATTGAAGATGTAATCTCCCACAATGGTTTCAGAAGCGTGGCTGAGAACAGCCACATTCAAGTCAAGATTTCGTCATTCTTCAAGATTACAGCCAAAATGATTGCTCAAGTGGAAGCTGCCTTCGAATTGGCGAACATAAAAAATCAGAAGACCAAATATTTTCCCGTCTTAAAAAATCTTCCGCCAGAAATATTGGACTCTGTTTCGTCGGCTATGGATCCAAATTGCTCAGTACCGTTTGATAAACTCAAAACGGCACTCATCAAGGAATATTCTTTTTCAATTCAACAAGCACTGCAGAAAACGGACCGACACATGGAACCTTCCCGATTACTGGAAGAGCCGAAACAGTGCCACAAAGTCATCAGACCGACAACTTCCTTGGATAAATGTGAATTACTAAGACAACAATTTCTGGATCTTTTACCGATACACATCAGACGGCATCTCATCATCTATGAACTATGTCAACTGTATGATTTAGCTACCAAAGCAGACCTACAATTCTCCCTCGAAGACGATCAGTTAAACGGGGTCGAACCGGTAACTCAACCACTTCCATATGATCTTCACGATATCAAGAAAGAATTAAACTGGATCAAGAAATATATCGGTAATCCACCATCAGAGAATCAATCCATATGCTTCTATCATCAGAAATTCGACATCATACAAAAAAGTGCCAAAAACCATGATCATGGTCAAATTCCAAGCCGTCTGGAAAAGGACAAGGGACCCTGTGAAGTCGAACACAGAGGTCCAAAAAATTGATTATCGACCCCT
>MQRK01238261.1:797-11436 GCA_001938485.1 Girardia tigrina | reverse complement strand
GATAACCGACGTCGATCTGCACAGTGGTTGGACAAAGATGAAGTACCGAAACACTTTCCAAAACCGAAACTAACACCCCGTAATGTTATGGTGACAGTTTGGTGGTGTGATGCTAGAATTATCCACTATAGTTTCTTGAATCCAGGTGAAACAATCACAGCGGAGAGATACTGTCATGAAATTGATGAAATGCATAAAAAATTGAAAACCCTTTATCCGGGATTGGTCAATCGAAAAAGTTCCATCCTTTTTCATGATAACGCTAGACCTCATATTTCAAAAGTGACTCTTCAAAAGCTTAATGAGTCGGGCTATGAAATCCTGCCTCATCCACCATATTCACCAGACCTCTCGCCAACGGACTTCTACTTTTTCAGGCATTTGTACAACTTCCTACGTGAAAAAATGTTCAAAAACCAAAATGATGCTCAAAACGCCTTCCAAGAATCCGTCGCTTCGAGAACCGATGCATTTTATGCTGATGGAATAAAACAACTTGTTTCTCGTTGGCAAAAATGTATTGATGCCAACGGTTCATACTTTGATTAATAAACTTTTGATTCTGTGAGTTTGCACGTCTTTGAAGTTTGTGTCCCAAAACCACCATTATTTTTAGATCAACCTAATATTACAAATATAATAATATATAATAATAATTTAATTATTTAATTATTTAACTTAATTATTATGATAATATTTTATTGAAGAATTTTACATTATTATTATTCATTTAAATTAATTTACTACATCAAAAATTTAAGCTTCAAATTTAATCCATAACACATTCAGTGGTATATAATAATAGAAACGCTATTTAAAAAAATATTTTATGATAATACATTTCGAGAGTTTCATCGTCGTAAATATGTCATTTCTTATTGTAAAAGACTACTTATGATAGTCGAATCGAAATAATAAATAGTCTTTTTCAAAATGTGATTAGTTGCTTATGATACTAAGGTTGCTAAAACTAAACGTGATTTGACGAAAAAATTTGTAGGATCGTAAAGTCACCTTTAAATTTGTTAAATAAGCTAAAAAATTTTACAAATTACGTACAAATACTGTTAGTAAAACGAATTATTTTATCTAACAAAACGCTGTTAAATAGAAAGTCCAAAAAAGATAATTAGTTGTACAATCACGACTAAAAAATACGAAGAGAGTTGGGAGACAGGTCTATTAAAATAGTAACTTTTGACGATTGACAAATTGTGCTTCAGTGAATATTTTTTGGACTGTTGTTTGTGGATGATTTGATTAATTCAAACGGGAACGTTTATTCGAATTACCGATCCTTCTGACAATTTGATTAGTTGAAGTATGTTGGTTAAAATTCGATCGAAGTGAATAATTGACTCGATATATTTGTTTTTTTCTACCATTGTATTTTCTAATAGATAAGATATTTTGCACTTGATTAGAAATCTTTTCCAGTAAAATGGTGCATACAATATTTTTTGAAATGGATTGTGAATGAAAGGAACTTTTGGACAGAAAGGATTTACAACCGACTAGTATTGTCAAGAAACTTATTTATTATTTTAGATTGATTTTTTAAATCAATTAATTTATATATATAAATTTTTATATAAAAATATTATTTATATATAAATTTTATAATATTATTAAGTAGATCACAACAATTATCAGCTTATTATCGGTTCTGTCATTCTGACGCTTGCAGCCGACTTAATTGAATGACTGTTAAATCAACACATAATTCGAAACAATAAATAATAAATTTTAATAATAACGATTTAAAAATTAAAGTAGAAACTTTCAAAGACGAAAATTCAGCTCACCCGTCATATACGACTGGTCTTTTTCTAGTTTATGAAACAGAAGTTTGCGCGACTTATTACGTAACATCAACTGAAAAATCTTAACAAATTGAAATATTATTTTCTGGATCACAAGATCTTATAAACAATGTTTCACCTAAACGTTACTCGTGGTAATTTTAAAATTACTCGCACATATTTATTCGAGAAACAAGCTTACAATAAGTAATTTGAAGATGAAGTTAAAATCGTTGAAACATAGAGTTTTCCGAACTTTATTCAACTGTTTTCATCCCTTAGTCAACTGTTTGCAATCAATAGTCAGTTGGTAAAAATATATTATGTATTCGAATTTTAAATATTTATATTTTAAATATATCAATAGAAATCCTTAAAAAATATTTATATGAATTAGGTTTACCAAGTAAGATTGTCTGTTTAACGTAATGATATATATTATCAAAAACTTTATTTTCTTCTTCTTGTTGTTTTGTTGGTCTTCTTATTGTTTTATTACAAAATTTCCATTATTTTTAAAAATTTTACAAATACTATACAGTTTGAATTTAGTTATTTACTTATACGAATTCAAGTTCCAATTGAGAACAACAATAATCAATGGGAAAATAGCCAAAATCATTTTGAGATTAATTTGAATCAATTTGACTATTGTCAAAACAAAAATAAAAATTGTTTTATTTCAAATTACAAAAAAGGTTTTTTAAAATAAATAGATTTAAATGATTTTAAGGATGACCTAAAGCGCACTAAAAACCGTAGACTTCATAATTGTACCTTATGATGACCGCGCACTTATGTGACCCTCAGCGCTGAGTAAACCCTAATGAGACAATTTTTTGTTGAGTCGAATGAGAGTAAAATTAATCAAGTAAACAATTTTCAACGATTATAATTTTTGCATATCAATATAAATAATTAGGCCTCTTTGATATTCAAATTTATTCTGATGTGTGAGCCAAATAACTCAGTTATTAAAGAGGAAAATGTTACTAACAATATTAGTCTTAAAGTTCAACTGTTAAATTGTTTCTTAAGCGTATAATAAGCACGACACAACAATCCCAAAGAAGTGCAGTATTATTTATTTACTTAATTTTTATGCATTTTACTACTTTGAATTGGATAATTGAATAAATAGCGATTCGATGAATTTGATACTAGAAGAACCCTATTATGGAATCTCATAAAAAATCCACAGGGCTTTGCGAAATCATTGAGGAAAATCATTTATTAACCGTCAAATATTAACCGTTATCACCTTTACTTCTCTGAATATGATCTCTTTCTTTACATACATCGACCCGTAAATTAGAACAACTCTTCAATTTCTTCTTCCGTTAATTTGTGTTTCGCTAATTTTGCAGCTAATTTCTTTTCCTTTACAAAGTATTCTTCTGCTGATTAATATTCTCTTTCATAATTTATGGCCTCCTTCAGATCCTCCATTAATGTACTTTCTTTGGAAAATCTTCTCGCAAACGAGCTTTGTATCCTTTTATTTTAACGGATACGTTCTCGTACATCGACAAAAGCTTGTGGGACAGTAATCTAATTACCAATATCTCTGGAATATTTTCTGGTATTTTGACTACTACCATAAAATACTCATGAAACACTAACTTAGGAGCATGTTTCCTCTGGTAAATCCAACCTTAGATTGTTGTACAATAGAGGTTATATTGTATAAATAGTTGCTGCTTGATATCATTTCATAAAATCAAAAAAATGTGAAATAAAAAAAATGTAATTTGTCTTTCTTTTTTAAAGATTACAAAATATTTATAAATTATTTTCATATATGTTTATAAATTTTCGATATTTCCTGAAAATATTTTTAACACTAATGTATATTTTTTCAAAACAATATTTGAATTTTCTCGACATCTGCGAGAGTTCTCCAGCAACAATTCAAATGATTTATGGGTGCATAAATGTCTTCCCAAAAGAAACACTCAAACATCGGTGTCATATAAGTCCTTCGAAGAGAATAGTAACATTCAACTAAGGAATGGGTGGACCCACCTGTCGGTCGTTATTCACTAGTAGTTCTTCAATATAACCGAAAATTATATATTATATATTATATTATTAATTAATTATGAATTTTAATAATAAATATTTTTCAGTTTAAATTATCAATATTGTTTCAATAAAATTTTACATTTTAACTACTTTTAAAAATTATATGTTGATTTATTTAATTTATTTTTGAATTATTTAAGGTTATAATTTTCACAAAGATTTTTGAACTAATACTTTATATTTTATTTTATTTTATAATTATAATTTGGCTAAAACCAAAGGCTAAAGGTTTACTATTCGAAATGTAAAATTTAATGTTATGGTGGTTTTCTTTAAATGTACAAACCAGAGGTTGAAACTAGGAATTCTGGATGCGAAGTAATAATGATGAACCGCACTGGCGTTTGGAGGTTTGATCGGAAAACCGAGGAACTCAGCTCTAAACAATGTAATTAACTTCGACATGAGAGACAACCCCTTTAAAGCACTTATATATGTAATCAATCATAAGGAAGAATAAAAATTTTAAATATTTATACTTCATAAATAACACATACAATTAGTCGTAGTTCTATTAAAATATTCAAACTTATTTGATATTTATTTTTATAATACAAAATGGAAATAGTTACTAAACGCAAACATTTTGTAAAAATAGAAATAAATTACACGTTGCTTTTTTCTTAAAAATTGAGTCTACATTTTTAAATTTACAAACAAAAAATTAGGCGGATTCAAAAGTGCATCCTAATTCAATACGTAGTCATAATCATTTTCGATAATTATTCTCAAACCTTTTACATAGTTTATAGATACGTTTTTATACATACTTCGAGGTTTCCTTTCAAATGTAGTTTCTAAACGTTTATTCAAAATCTAAATATGATGAAAATAAGTTGACATACTTCTGATCAAACTTGTTGGTTTAACTTGAAGTGTTGTATTAAAATTGGACACGGTACTAGTAGCCTAATATTTTTTTATGGCGTTGAATAAATTTAATAAATATTTATTTGAGGTTCAAATATACGAAATATACTTTTAATGAATGCAGAGCAGCTATCACGACAAATTTTATACTCTCCTTTATTTCGGAATATCAAGCTAAATTTATATTTATATTTACTTTTTCATTTATATTTAAAATGTTTCCACTCCTTCCAGAAAACAAAAATCAAATAAAAAATAAAATATAGTTTGATTTGATTCAGATTCAGACAAAGAATTCTCTGTCTGAATTGGAGACTTGACTGAGTACTAGCGATGTGTTAATTGCTGAGTAATCGTGCAAGATTAGAATCAATGAATCGATTGGTTGACCAATTAGAGTGAGCTAGTAATCAGATAGTGAAATTTATTTTGATATATGTTAAGGATTTAAAATATTCCTGACGATTTCTTTTGTGTTATTAAAAATGTATGAACATAAATAATAAGTTTCTTAGTAAACATTAACATAAGATAACGCTTTTTTTCATATTTGAGACTTTGAGGTAATTATTAATAAGAATTCATTTGTTAATCAATCTTTTAGTAAATCAATGGGTGACAGCAGGTGTAATATATTATAACTTGAAACTTTTTTCGTCAATCGCAACAGATGTCTACTGTAACCAATTAGAAGATATGATGCGGAAGCTCAAAGAAAAACACCCACGCTTTGTAAGCAGGTCAACTTATATCTTGCTTCAAGGATGTGAGGAATATTTGGTGTGTGAATGTTTTTGTGTAGTGTTTGCATGTTTAAATATTGTATGTTGATTTGGGATTGTGCCTCTCCTAACCAGATGGATTATCAATATTTAATTTCTTATAATCTGAAACTAATTTATGTAAATTTAGATTTAATATTCAAATTTTTAATTTTTATTATTGCTACTTTTAAATAATTTTATTGATTTTATTTTTGTAAATTTTTAAATAATTAAAATCAAATTAATGTTTAAAAAGAACTATAAAAATATTTTATTTCAGCCAATAAAATTTAAATTAAATATTTTTCAATAACACAATCTTCTCAAGTATAGTTCAGATTATAATGATAGATATTGAAAATTGATTGATGGAATCTAGTGAAAGCCTTACTGTTGATCATCATAAAGATGATAAAAAATGTGAATGTAATAAATGTTCTGTCAAATGTGTGAGTTCTCTTAACAAAGGAGTTTATATATTATCGCTGACCAAATTTTTATTCAAATGGCCCTTAACAGGCTGCCACTTAAATCTCAAAGATTTATCGATAATATAGCTTCATATTTTGATGAATGACATAAATATTTGTATTAATAAACTATTAATAAACTTTAACTTTAGTTCTACGAAGTAATACAAACTCACCTAGATCTTAAAATATTAGACAAAAAAATAAAATTAAATATACTTTTTTCGTGTATAACTGAAGTACGATGTAATAAACAGTAAAACTAAATTAATCAAGAAATAATTTAGAAATCAGAACATTTCTTTATATGAAAATTTATACTTTTATCTATACAATCCATGACATATTCCCTATGTTAAACTAACAAAATACCTTAAATTATTTATTTCACATACAAAATGGTCGTCAATTTTATTTCTTTAATGAACACGACAAAATTATTCAAAAATTAAAACAAAAGAAAATAATGTCTACTTTGGAAAGAAAAATGATTTTACCTTCAAAATGTAATTAATATTCGAAAGGAAGATAAATAGTTAAATTAATTGAATTTTGACTGTCTCAAAAAATTAATATATTTTGGTTTTATTAGCAATAACAGTCGCTCGTAACATTTAAATTTATAATTTCTGTCTGGGTTCAATGATTCTGATCAAATGAACAGAAATGTGGATTAAGAATATAAATAAAATTTATAAATTAAAAGAAATTTTCAGAAATTGTAATTAAACCAAAATCAGCCATTTTGAATTTTTATTTTTTTGACGAAAATTAGGTATAATCTTTCTATTTTGCAAATAAAATGAACTTATTGCAACAAATTTTAACTGAATCTTTTAAAAATAAAACTTCAATAATTATTAGTACATTCAAAATCCTTATAAAAATTATATTTATGAATACCATTTTAACCTTTAACCTGATAGAATGCTTTTGTAACATAAACGGATAGAGGAGTCCGAAGGACTCTTAAGCTGAAAATTGATTGTTTACATAAGAAATCCCTGAAAATTCGAACATTCTTTTAATAAAATTCATGATTAGTTAAAAAAAGTGCTAAAAATTGAATTTGAATTAGTATTTTTATTTTGATTTACGTACGATTAATAAAAAAGAGTCCAAAAGACTCTTCTATCCGGTTAAAGGTTAAGTATATTAATCCTTCCTTCGCAATCTTTTGCAACAGAATAACGATACAGGTATAATATTTTAAAATAGAAAAAAGAAGACATTTCGACATTCATAGCGATATATCCGTGAAAATCATATGATTAATTATATATAGTTTCGATCATATTTTAATATTATTATTAAATTATAAAATTATTATCTTTATTTTATCTTAATTTATTTTTAGTAGTCTAACAGAGTTCATCAAATAATAACTTTCATAAGTTCTATTATACACGAACATTATTTTTTCCATTCTTTTGATCCAAAATATCAGCTACCTACGGTAAAACATTGAGGTCGTAATGTGTAAAAATGACCTGATATATATATATATATATATATATATAATTTAGAAACCTATTTTTGAAGCTTTTTTACTCAATCAATTTTCTTCAAACTTTGCACATTTACTCATTTTCGATGACAAAAAACAATATGAAAATAGGATTAAAACAAACGTTTTGAGGTCCCAAAATTGAAAAAAACGGAAAATTTGGAATTCCTAAAAAATATTAGTAAAAAAGATCTACTTATAAATTATAAGTAGTTTATATTAAACAAAAAAAGTAAAGATGAAAAAGTAAATGTACAAGTAAACCTTTGCGAATTCCTTCTTTTGAAATAATTAATATTCCCAAATATCTTCTTTAATTTCTGCTCAACAAATTTGTTTTTCAGTTTATAATTTTTAATTGAATACTCTCTATGGGGAAATCGATTGGCACTATTTTATAATTTTTATATATATAAATAAAAATATAAAAATTTGATATAAATGAAGATAGGTTAGATGTTGTATTATGTTATGACATGTTTATGCATCAACTTCTGATTATTTTCTAGTTTATATGTTATTATTAATAATATCTTATTCATTTACCTTTTCCTTTTACTCTTCCTGTTTATCTTGTTAAATTATTTTAAATTTATATTTCACTAAGTGATTTAATTGACGTGTATTAAGATTGTGAGTTTTCTTTTCTATATTTTGGTAAAGTTTTTATTATTTCTACGAAATACCGGTATTTATAACATTTTACGAATATTTAAGAAACAGTTGTTTAATGAATTATTCAGAAAAAAACAACAAAATCAATTTATCAAGACAAAATTTCTGTTCACATTCATTGTCAAAGTACAAAATATTAAATTCATAAATTAATTTTAATCTGTAGATTTGATTAAGTGTAATTTTTGATGGAAAAACACATCGAAATCGCACTGACACATCGCACAAACAGGAACATATTGACGAAATCTATCGATATCAATCGTGATGGTACACTCTCCTTTTGCACTTTCCTCTATTTACTTTCAATAAAAAATGTATTTCCTTTTTAGACGGTCACAAAACACACGAAAATCCATCAGCAAGAGAGATTGTTTCTTCATTTATACTTCGAAAATAAATACTAATTATTTATGTTTTATTTATTATTTCTTAAAAAGTGTATCAAGAATTTATGAAAAGATATTGATATCATCATTACTAACATCTAATTGTACAAAGGGGTTTATTTGATACTGACGTTTTTTGATAAAATAATAACTTCAAGGTACTTGAAGTTAGTCGGAGTTAGATGACCTAAAAGTAAAAGAAATATCAAATAAAGTTATACATATTCTTTATGAAACGAAAATGAACAAAAAATTAGGAATGTAACATTTGTATATATGTGGTTCTCAACCTTCTTTCATTCAGACCTCCCTTTTTATAAAATGTTGGAAACGTAAACTTGTCAGCGCCCCCATTCTCTCAAAGAAAATTTAAACGAATCTTATTTATATTATAATCTTTAAAAATGAAAACAAAGTGATATTTTATTTTTCATTTTGTAACTTATACAGAACTTTATACAACATTTAATGAGAACCCTGGGCCCGATGTTTTCTTCGCAAAGTTATCTATATCTGGCTTCATCTGAATCAATACAATACGAAGATCTCCTCTGTTGATAATATCAAAACGATTTCTTTTTCTGTTCAACAGATTCATTACAGTGCTAAAGCCAGCCTCCTATATACGTTGAAAGAAATTCAAGTAATAGCAAATGCATCTGATACCATAATCTAGGACACATAGTTGCCATTCTTGGTTGATGCTATAAATTCATCAGTCTTCTATTGCTGAAATTTATTTGACACCTTTCATCATTTTGTAATTCTAGCAACTTCTCCTGTTGTTCAATTTTAACATTAGAATTTTTTACTGGAAAAGGATCAGTCATCCATGATTCCATCTTCATTGCAATAATATCATGAAAGCAAGTTTCCATATTCTTCTTTAATTCCAGCAAATGATTACCATAGATTTCGACATCTTTTTACAATAATTCATTTATTAAAGAAGCAAGCTCAAGAAAATTGTAGAAATCCTTTCTAAGAATGTTCTGACGGAATAAATCAAGCTTCTTGGTGAATGTAACAATGATTTGTTTGCAATCAATAAGTGCATTGCAATCAATATTGCCTTGAAGTTGCAAGTTCATTTCATGAAACTCTTGATATAGTCCAGCCAGGTAAAACACATCATTATTGATTCTCCTCAACTCATTTCAAAAGTCGGAATTATTCTCTTCTTCAAAGAATTCCGGAATAATGTCAAAAAACTCAATAAAGCGATATAGACAATTTCCTTTAGAAAGCCAACGTTCATCAGTATGTAGCGAAAGCTAGTTATATCCTTCATCATTTTTCTCACAAAATTGATGAAAAATTCGATTACTCTTGAGATGAATTTTGATTTTGTTCCCAGCTTTTATGAATATGTTTAAGTAATCATGCAACTGTGGACTAAGATTTTTACCAACAAGATGAGGTCTATGAATCACACAATGAATGGTAAAAATGTATGGAACTTCATTTTTTAAATATGTTATAAAACTGCAATACCAGCCAGTCATAGATGGCACACCATCTGTTGCATAAGCAATTATGTTCATTAACGGAATATCATTTTTAATGTAAAATGTTTTCACTAGATTAAATACAGTTTCTCGTTTAGTATCGCAGATTAGTGTTTCAGCAAACAACAGCTCTTCTTTTAAGCTAAAATCTTCATCAAAATATCTCACATAGCCAAGTACAAAAGCAGAGTTGCCTGGTAAAGTTGATCCATGAATCTGTATAGAAAGATTTTTTGGTTGGAGTTTTTCAAGGAGCTGTAGCTTAACATCATTAGCCATTTCATCAATACGTCTTTGAACATTACTATCACTAAATGGTAAAACCTCTAGAACTTCATTTTGATCCTGATGCATCATTTATGAAATTGCTACTTGTAAAGCATGAACGATTACTTTTTCTCCAACAGTATGTGATATTCCAGCCCTAGCCATAATTTCTGCAATACTACATGTGAGGAGAATTATTATCGAAACTAATAATTGTATGTTGTGTAATTTATGTATGGAATGTTTGAGGTGTGATCTTTGTATTGTTGTGTAATAGGTCACGACCGAAATAGTGTGTATGG
>MQRK01238254.1:10069-20127 GCA_001938485.1 Girardia tigrina | reverse complement strand
TTTACTTCGATTTTGTTATTTTTCTGCGAATTCTCAACGGATTTTCGTAATTTTTGTTTTGTTTTGCTCGTAAAATTATTTGGGAATTTTTCATTATTTTTGCGGATTTTTATCTATTCATTTGCGCACGTTATTCTGATTTTATCGATTATTTGTCTATATTTATTTACTTTTCCGCCAATATTTACACTTTTTACCCAATTTATCTACATTTTAACACTTTTTGTTGCTGATTTGTTATATTTCTAATATTTTTATGTGATTTCTCTTGTTTTTTATGTTTTGCGATATTTTCGATTATTTTGTTTAAATCGATACTTACATTTTATATGTTTTTACTAAATTTTTGATTCTAACGCAACAAAGGAGAATCAATTCGCAAAAATATCCAGATCAAAACACATTCATCAGACTCAAGAAACCACAGATGAGCTTAATGAATCTCAAAATTTATGGTTCATAGATGTGTCTACAATCAATTCTATTAGCAGGAAAACAACTGAACTGATATTATTAGCATACAAAAGTACAATCAACATACAGATTGATACGGGAGATGTGATATCTTTCATTTACATGGTAATTTGGACAAAACTAATCCTACAAGGGTCATCCAAGGTACTACAATGATATGATGATCATTAAATCGATACAATTGGTACTCTTCACATCGATGACCAACTCCCAGACGGATCTCTGAGGAAAATGAAGTTCAAAGTTACGTCAGCAGATAAATCAGGAGAGAAGATCATAAGTGAAGCATGGAAAAAATGTTAAAGGGGCCTAAATATGCTAAATTCTTAGTCAAATTAGATTTAAAGTCATCATACTGGCAGATTACACTAGACGAGAGAGATCAGGATCACTCAACCATCAATACTTCATTAGGTCTCTTCAGGGTCTTACGATTATAAATTGGTATGAAACATTCAGCTGCGATATTCCAGAAGATTATGGAAACAATTCTCAACGAACTCACAGGATTATTATACTATCAGCAGATACCTTATTTTACGTTGAAACATGAGTCTTCCTTAAAAAATGATTAAATGCACTGAATAATCAGTTAAAAAAAAAGAATGTCAGAATAAACTTTGAAAAAATGTATAGAACTGAGCAGCTAAATCACCTACATGTGTTTTAAAATTGCCGGCAACGGAGTATATCCAAGGGATGATCTATGCAGTAAAATAAGCCAATTGAAAGTTTCGACAACAATCGTTCACCTCATACTTAATTTTGCAGCAAAGGTTAAACCTATGAACGACCCATACAAAGTGAATAGGAACTTCAAATGATCAAAAAATACCAATTTCATTCCAATCGATCAAAAGCACCTGTTGTGAAGCTTTACGCTCCCGAAGAAGAGGTCATACTTAAAACAAAAAAATAAGTTTAAAATTGAAAATGTAAATATGTTTATGAATATATTGAGAAATATTAATATATATATATATATATATATATATATATATATTAAAAATATAATTTGATTAAATCTTTTTTTATATAATTATTGGACATGTTTCGATGCTTACATACATCATCATCAGCAACATTCGGAAATTTAGTATTTAAATATTTGAGTAGTACAATTTTTGAATTGTTCTTAATAATATGATTTTAAAAGGTATATTAAGTTTAAATGGAATAATTTTAAAAATATATTATAATTTATTAAAGTATTATTGGCTAATAATGGGAAAAATATTTTAATTAAAAATTTTAAGTATTGAAATAATCTTACTTTGTCCATTCTGAATGTTAATTGATAGGTTTTAGTGTCTTATTAAAGTGTTAAAGTTAATAAGACACTACAACCTATCAATAAACATTCAGAATGGGGAAAATAAAGTTATTTCAATACTTAAAATCTTCAATTAAAATATTTTTGCAATTATTACCCAATAATACTTTAATAAATTATATATTTTAAAAATTATTCCATTTAAACTAGTAACGAAATGCTGATACTTTCACAGTTTCCTATTTCAAATATTGCCAGCTGGCTTTGAAAAAAAGCATGTTGACGTCAAAACTACTTTTTTTCGTAATTAAGTTGGAGGTCATCTGAGTTCAATGTACAACATTAATTTTACTTTATGAAATTTAAGTGTTAAATATATATTATGTAACTGCTAGCATGTCATAATGAGACAATATAATTTTTCAACCCAAATATCTTAATTTCATTATTAACTTTCAAACTATTAACCTCAATGTGCCTAAGAGTTTGATATATATTCGATAATTCTAGTTCCTGGTTCTTTTTCACTGAGTTTAGTTAATTCAATTTGAGACTGAATAATAAACATAATTTTGTTTAATGGAAATATTTATAAATCATTTTAATACAAGCAAAAGAAACATTTTTTTTAAAAAATACAGAAACATCACAAGATTATAATTTCAAATATCACTAATAAAATTTTGAATGACAATCATTATAAAAAATTACTGAAATGTCACAATTAAATGAAATTATGGATAAACTTTCAAACAGCCTGCCAAGAAAATTTTCTTTATAATTACTTTTCGTCAATATTCTATGACCAGAGTAATACTTACTAAGGCAATTGAGTAACTTCTATGAAGTCCGTCATGGAGTAAAAATACAATGCATATGGCATTTACTACAATTTACCCTGGATAAAACGAACTTTATATGACTTACTAAATTGTTCATCGTCTTGACGTTTAATTAATTTTAATATAATTATTTAGAATAATTAAACTATATTTCAAAATTATAAAAATAATTTACAAGCTATAATTTGGGTCTTTATGGTGAAGTAACCTGGTAAACTAAATCGATATAAGAACACCATTTTTTAAAAAAAGGTTTTATCTTTGTTTTGTAAAATTTGGAATTAATGCCAAAATGAATTAATTACAGACTTTGAATGATAATCAACTTTGATGAAAATATTTAACTTATTAATAACAAAGAAAACAGTTTAAAATTATGGAAATATATCCGAAGATGATAAATTCAAATATCAGAAATGTAACATTAAATGACAATCATCATAAAAACATTATTCAAAAATTATTATCTCAATTCACTATCAAATTTATACTTAGAATCAAACATCGATTAAATTTAAAAGTCAATCAAAAATAATTCTAATAAAATATTAAATTAATTTAAAACATATCGATCAAATATTTTCAAATCAAAACATAAATTATAATTTATAAATATAAAATAAAAACAAAAAAGATTTATTTATTTTCATTCAACAAAAATTTCTTTTTTCCAAAATTTCCCATCGAATCCTAAAAAAATATTATTCCATCAAATAATTTAAATAATATTAAGAATTAATTATAAAATCATTTGAAAAAAATAAATAATTTCTTATTAAATAAACTAATTTCCGAATATTCCTCGACTTACTGAATGCAAAAATTAAAATAAAAACAACCAAAGAAGATCACCCATTTAAAAGCGTTCCAAGCGGGGCTGTGATATAATATGTTCGAAAATAATTTACATCATAGCACGCCAGAACTCGTTTAAATGACATTTGACTAACGATCATCAAATAGCACGTTTAAAAGACAATGGAAATGAGATGTTGACGATCACCGATCTCACTACCCGTGTCTTTCATTCATCTATTCAAATAAATTATCACCTTTTTATTTTATTAGCATGATTCATATTTTCAGGCAAAGAAATGACCAATATGGCGCTCTCAATAATTTTGATTCAGTTAAACAAATTGTCATTTGTACTCCTATTTATATTTAATTAGTTTTTCTACATTTTTGAAATGAAAATAAAGTCATTTATTATTATGTAATTAATTTTTGTAACTTTTATAAATAAAGAAACATAAATTATTCGAATGTGATTTTTCAGATATTTAAATAACTTAAAAAATAATTTTAAGAAAATCGTTTTAGTAACTTTGATAATTTGGAATTAAAATTCTAAAAGTTAAAATTTGAAATCGGAGATTTAAATTTTGATTTGAAATTAAAAATATTTTAATGATATTTAATGAAAAACATGAATTATTTAATACTTTATTTAATTATTTTGAAATAAAATTTGATATAATTGTAAATTTTTTATTATGTTTTATGATCTTTGTTGTTTATAATTTTTTTGTAATCTAATGGTGATTTTATATTAAAAATATTTTTTGTGTTGAATCTTTTATAATTCAGTAGGGGCGACATTCGTTTTAATTAAAAAATAGCTATTATTTAAAATTTATGAAATAAAAATTAAAACGTGAGATTCTTCTACATCCTTTATTAATTATCTAATATTCAGATAAAATTACTCGAATTTAGATTTTTGGTAGTACCGAGATGAGAAGTTCTCTTTTTCGAAATTGATTTTAAATATATTAAAATATATAAATTATATAATTGATTCAAATTTTTCGTACTTTCAGCTGAATTTCAATATTCAGATTCGGTTCAGGTTCAAGTTTGATTTTTTGTCCTTGATTTTTCTCGGTTGATCCGTATTTGTATTCGTTCGCGGATGTCGTGAAAATTTCAAAGATCAACGTGTTTGTTATTACGAGATTCCGCTCTTGATGGATCAAGGTCCACAACTGATTAACATTTTAAAAGTTCAATTAGGCCTTTCTTTCTTCTATAATAACTTTTCCAACCTTCAAAATAATAATATTTTTGTTGTGTCTGATCTTCAAAATCTTCTTTCTTTTATATTCTTTTTATCTTTTTAATTTGACCATATTTATTAAATTAAAATTTTATTTCCTTTTCTAATATAATTTCTCAAAATTCTTAATTTAATAATTTACATTTTCTTTAAACTTTATTTCTATTATTTATATATAATCTATATTTAATAAAATAAAAGAGTAAATACTTCTATTTTACTCTGTTTAATCAAAACAAGATGTTATAAAAATAATTTTATTAAATATTATACTCAACATTTTAAAGTTTGGGATCACAAAATTTAATACTTCGCAAATAACTTGTGTTGAAATAATTAAAAATATACAATAGCTGTAAATTATGTTATGGACAAGGTAATAACATTGCGTCGCAGTCAAGAAAATCATCTTGAATGCCATAGAGAAATTAAAATCTATATTGAGAAATATCCAAAGATGTTTGAGGATAAAATGCAGCCATCGATGCAGGGCAACGATTCAAGAAATATGGAACCACAAAAACTTCAAATCTTCAGGACGTTCAAAAATTACTCAGGAATTGGATGATTAAAAGCTGTTAAATAAGAACATAAAGAATCCTCGAAAAACGGTTGAGAATTTAAATGTGGAAATGAAGCACTATTGAAATGCCAAGTGCAGCATTTTGATTAAAAAGACGGTTGAATAGTGGTGGTTTGTTTGGACCAATTTTAGAGAAAAACCACTTGTTTCTGTCAAGAATCGCAATGCCCGCATTGACTTTGTAAAGAATCACATCGATTGGTATGTTCAGTGGATCTAGGAAAATTTACCGACAGCAATTCATCGCGAAAGCGATTCGTCACCGGGTAAATTCATCGACGGAAATTCATATTCACAACAATTCACCGCCGGGAAAATTCATCGACGAAAACTTGAAAGAACTATATATTATGGGTTCAGGAGAAAAACTATGGAATAATGTATGACATTTATCTGTTTTCATAGTTGAGTAATTTTGATGATTTAAGCTTGTAGAAAAGTATTTACAAATGCTGAACAAAGAGAGTGTTACTTTTACTTTTTGCAAAGCATTTATCGTTCAATTCAAAGTAATGGATTGCAAAAGCGGTACGAAACGGTTGCTAATTTTGCATTAAACATGAAAAAGCTTGGTGTTATTGCATTTGTTTCTATTGAAGCAATTATAGATGTTCTTGAATATCTGTGTGATTATTTAATATTTACACCGAAAGCACAAGAATTTATCAATTATTTTGAAGATACTTGGATTGGACGTCCGACTAAAAACAAGTTACGCCGACCTCCACTGTTTGCTCATGAAATGGGGAATATACATTTAGTTGTTCTTCAAGGATTACCACGAACTAAAAATTCTGTTGACGGTGGCATAAAGGATTTGAAGATCAAATAGCATCCCACAATCCCTACATTTGGAAATTCATAAAACATATCCAGAAACCGCAAAATGCCATAGAACAATACATATAGAACAATATTTAAGCGGCCAAGAACCGCAAAAACAGAAGAAATAATATCGTGCAGTGCTCGACGCAGAGAGACTTTTAGCAGCTCATAAAATTTCATATTAATAAAATTTGTTATCTTCCTTTGGTTTATATTTTCGGGTAAACAATTTAAGTTTATATTTTTCCTTAAATCTTTTGTCGATTAATTTCCCAGCGGTGAATTTTACGTCGATGAATTTAACGGCGAAGAATTGCTATCGCGATGAATTGCTTTCGATCAATTGCTGTCGGTGAATTGTTGTCGATGAATTTTTCGAATCCCATGTTTAGTAGGGGTCTTAAGTACTTTTCAGTAACGAACATAACTTTAATCTCTTTTGTTCCGATGAAATTCAGTATAAGTGACGTCCTATTTGTGCCAGAAATGAAGGTATCAATTGCCAATAGTAAAACATGGATGTGCTGGCCACCGAACCACGTTGCGGTGACCAGCATCTCTTGATCGTGCGGGATAACGCTGGTCGGAGAAGTAGCTCAATTAGTCTGTGAGCGTACATGCTCCGGTTCGGCCATGCGGGAAACGGATGGATCTGGTTCGAAACAGCCGGCAGTAGATCCCCGTTCCGGGTTGGCATATATATGGTGATTGTTTGTATCTCGGTTGGGATAGATCCGTCTAATTCGTCTAACCGCTGTTCGAAGAGCCAATCAGAACATACGAAAGAGTTAATCGTGTGAAATTTCATTGAGTGGTGCAATGAAAAGTCCGAGCGATCGACCGCATCGTTCAAAAATCGACACAGTTCATTAACATATGTAACAAAATACCAGACGTATAAATCATGAAGCAAAGAGAAAAGGCGACAGTACACCAATTAGCATTTATTCAATAAAAAAATTCACATTCAATGTTTATCTACACCATTGGTCAATTTTTATAAAAACATTTTGTCTCTCGTTTATTTAAACAACAGATTTTTTTGATTAAAAATCTTTTTATTTAATTTATTTTTTTTCACCGACACTCCGAATCACCAGGGTGCTGTTTTAGCCATGACAGAATAATTTTAGTCTCTTGTTTTTGTAATTTTGTAAAGTTGAATAAATTTGGATCAATGATTTTCGGGAATAGTTAATTTTCATTTGATCAGGAATTATATTCAATCAATCTGTTTTCTATAATTTTTTTGCGTTAAATAATCAACTCATTAATAATTTTTATTAATTATAAAATAGCCTTATCAGTTATCTCTTTAAATCATTTATCCTTTTATTTCCCATGGGCTCTGAATTGGCTCAATTAACCTTATTTATGATGTGGGTCTAAAATTTGAAGGTGTTAGTGAACTGCATATTGTTGCATTACACAACACGTTAATTACATAAATTTGATTTCTTAAAGTTGGGTTTCATTTTTTTCATAATTAGTGTGAACAATTATGGGATGAATATTTTTACTCTATGATTAAAGTCAAGAATAAACAGTCATTGAATTAACTTTTTTAACTTTATACGAAAAATGAACCAGTAATGTTTAATGATGAAAATTACGTTCTGAAAGATAGTGTCCCAATGAGTTCTTTATTAGCACCAACTAGAGCAGAAATAATAAATTGTTGACCGATCGTTGATTACGAAAGCCTTTGCTTTAACCGTTAACCTCATACTACCGGCCGGAGCGGCCGTGTCCACTTTTATCTATATATATCTTTTCATTGAATTAATAAACGTTTAATTTAATTTTTTATGAAAAATATTATTATTGATAATTTTATTCAATTTAACTAATTTAAATATCGTATAAATTGATACCGGCCTCTCAGGCCGATAGGCGAAGGATAACTGGCAAA
Source organism: Girardia tigrina (assembly GCA_001938485.1). NCBI lineage: Eukaryota > Metazoa > Platyhelminthes > Tricladida > Dugesiidae > Girardia > Girardia tigrina. The sequence goes on along the minus strand of MQRK01238254.1, from coordinate 12,159 downwards.
ACAGTAGTATGAGGTTAACGGTTAAAGTCGCACACAGTATTTACACAAAATTTCGAAGAAAAATTCATTGAGGAAAATTTATTCAACGACACTTAATGGAGCGCGTCCGAGTGGCTCGACAAGTTGTTTTTTCTTAAATTGTATAATAGTGGAATTGTAATTTTAAAATTGATTCCGTAAAATAAAACGCCTTTAATGAAAATTTTGGGAAGAAGAATCGTTTTTTTGTTTTTGTTGTTTTCTTGTTGCGAATTGATCACTTTTGGTTTCTGATATGGTTGTTATGGAGTTATAAGACAAAACGCAACAAACGCTAAATGCCTAGTTTATGTCGAACTCTTCTCTAATTTCATATAAACTTGGAATACAAAATGATTTTTTATAACAAATATTTATTTAAATTACACTTTTCTAAGGAATTAAACTTATAAGGTACCTGAGAAACTTATGCATTTAATCAGAATATAGTTTTTGAATAAAGGATTTTCTCGTACTTTGAATATAACTCTAACGCTCTAATTAGCCAATTTGGTCCTACTTTTATAGCAATGTTCAAGAGTATTTTGGTTCACTGGTACAAAAAAAAGTATTTTATAATCGTTAGTGTATAATCAGATCATTTGTTTGACGTAGGCTAAACGTTTCTTGGCGTTAGCTATTGATTCAATAATTGAACTTTAAGTACTTTGCTTCTATACACTGGACTAATAGCTTTTTCTCTTTTTAAAATAGTTATAACTTGGCGAAATACCTGAATTTTGTTACTCTTTTTATACAATTTTAATTTGCTTCATTTAAAATTTGTTATTCTTTCGTTACTCAAAATTCATTGTGAAGATAATTAATTTGTTATATTGATATTTATAGTAAATAATTATATTTCATATTTATATGATAAATTATTAAAAGGATCCAGATTAATTTTATGAAATTCCTGATTTGTTAATATAATCAGAATTGATCAATTTTTTTGAATTTGAATAAATTTTGATATTAAGATTTTGTTTCGTTAGAAATGGAAAATTCTTACATTCATAAACTGAAGTATTTTCTCCTTCCGTATGTTTCTTTATTATTTTATCATTTTCTCGTTATTTGTATAAAAATATATAATTTTAGTTTTAATAGGATAAATATTTGCAATTTATCAGAATATAAATATTTTAATTAATAAATGTTTATTTGCTTAAAACAATTACACAATTAAATTATATTATTATTTAGTTAACCTGATTTTGAAAAGCTGGATAGACCGGTGCTGATTCGTGATTTGTTCAGCATCGAAACGCATGTTGATCGGTAATCCAGACTCATAATAGACATACCTCATCTCAATCAGTTGCCCGTGGCAGTCCCAACTGGGCGGAAAATCTATATAATGACCCCTCAAACGCTCGCACAGAACCGTAATATCCCCTATTCTTCTTTTCAGAGCGCATCCGACATGAGCGTGTCCGTTTTCGTAAGGACCATCATGGAGAACAAAGAACCGATTCAAATAGCTTACTTTAAATATTTAAGCAATGAATCACAATTATTTGACGTGTCAGAAATAATTGACGATTCAATAGGTAATGCAATATTCGAATAACAGTTTTGACTCCAAAATCAGTTTTAAATATATTTTCTTTCTCTCAAAATAAATTACATTTTTGAATTTGATCAAATCAATATCCGTTTGTAAAAAAAAGAATCATACAAGACGGATAGAAATTCAAACTGATGATACTAATCAGAACAAAGTTTGAATCATTCAACGATCATTTTCTGAGACTTGCAACAAAGGCCGCTAAAACAACCACCGCTCTGCTCAGCAGAGATTTTTTTTATTGACATTCTATTCACAACAGAAAACAAATCGCTGTCTCTGATCATCTATCTAATCGTCAATGGACAATTTTTACCGGGAATTACACCAAAATCAAATTTCAACGGAAAAGAAAACCGCCCATTGATACAATAATAATACAAGGTGCGGCAGCTATTTGAGAACACGTAATATAGACACCATATCTTTTTGTGTGTTATAATTACATAATTTTATTTTTGCTGGTAGACATGACAGAAGCTACTCTTACGAATGAAATGAA
>MQRK01238253.1:14190-26210 GCA_001938485.1 Girardia tigrina | reverse complement strand
TATGGAACATACAGGATCAGAAAAAGAGAAAGTAACCAATCGAAGTTTTGAAATTGGTGATCTTGTATATGTGAAAGTTGAGAATCGACAGAAACAGGAGAAGAGATATGATGGTCCATTCACCGTAATAAGAAAGAATCACGAGAGAAGTTACCGACTTCAGAAAAGTGACGGAACGGAAATTGTTCGGAATGTAGAGTGGCTTACGCCTAGTCGGGCGGGGAAATGTGAGTAGGAATATTGTTTAATTATGTAATTATGTTTAATTATGTAATCAATATTGTTTGTTACTAACAGAAGTAACTAATATTAATTACATAATAATTATTGAGTGATTGCTGATTAAATTGATTGTGTAGAGTCAATTGTGATGATACAATAATATTGGTTATTTGTCTGATGTTGAATGTATGCTGAATGTTTGTTGAATGTATGCTGAATGTATGTTGATAGTATGTATGTCTTTGAGATTGTAAACCAATGAAAAGGCTTTGAAAATATTAGTCATTATAACATCACTATTTTCCCCATTAAATAGACTAGATTGTTGATATTTTGTTATAGTTAATAAATCATATAATCGGAATTTGTTATTTGATATTAAATGGATAACAGATATATTTATAGATATATTGATATAGATCTAGCAGTAATTCTTTTCATGGTTCTGAGATTTTGCTCAACAATTCCTTTACCGCTGGGCCGATTACTAAATCGATATATTAATCCACTTTCCAATGATCAATTAAGTCCACAAACTCCTTCGCATAAAATGTAGTATAGTTATCCACCATAAGATCATGGGGATGAGATCCCTTTTCACAAAATATCGTATACATCACTGTTAAAATCGAACTACTACTTTCGTTTCGAATTTCTCTCCAAATTGCAAAAACCGAGATGGTCCACAATCAATCAAACTCAAAAAAATTCTATTATTGAACTTTGTGACGTCTATAGCAAATCTAAACCTATTCTCGTTCACAGATAAACTGCCCTTCTCCCATTTAATCGGCGCTGAATCGATAGATTGACACAGTTGGCATCCTGAAATTAATTTTGAAATGTCCTTGTCAGTCACCTGAATATTCTTTTCTTTACACAAATACTTAATTCGAATTGCACATAAATGACATCTTTGATGCAATTGTTCTAACTTATGAATCTCAACTGATAAGTATTTCATTAATTTCTATTCGTGGATTGACGGTTAAATACTAAAAGTTAAGCTCACAAACGATCACCCTTTTTTTCTTTGAAAAATTTTCCTTAGTTTTGTTCATTTTGTTTACAGCGTAATCGATTGCTCAATAACTTTATAAGATTTTTTTCAATAACGATTAATTAAAAAAATGAAATTAAGTTGTTAACTAAAGTTAAATTTGCATTAGCGTCTTAATATACCAGATTTATTCTACTCTGTTGATCCCTAATTATAAAAAAGAAGGATTTCGACTTGTACAAATACTGAAATTTGATTGGTCAGATGGAGAACTCAAATTTTTCTCTAGAGGAACGCTAATATTTTCCGAAAAGAATTGAGAACGACATTTCACTATGTATAAAGAATGCTTAAAAAAAGTTTGGTTGCCTTTAATAGTACTATTTTCAAACGCTTAGTGAACTGACAAACAGACATTTATATAATATATATATTTGTATTGATCTGTGACTGATTCTGTCAAGAACGCTCATATTATTTACTTACAATTGTAAGTAGATAATTATTAAATTAAATTAATAAAACTATTTTCAACTTTAAAAAACTTTATTTTCAATTAAATTAATAATAATTCATATGGAAAAAAATGAATTTTAAATTGTATTTCGTCTTCTCTTAACAGACAGTAAAAATTTATTCAATTCTTTAATGTAGTGTTAGTGAAGAAATATTTTCTCATAGTGTAAAGAGTTTTCTCCTTTATTGAGGAATTAAAATTACATTAGTGTGAGTAAATCAAAGTTGAACTTGATTTTTTTATGTTTTTTTATTTGTGCAATTTCACTTCAAATCAATTCAGAATTTTGTTGCGGTAAGTTCGTGTTATTTTTTTTATTAAAATTTAAACTTATTTATGTTCAAAGAACAGTTTTTTCACTCTAGATTGAGATTTTCCAATAATTTACATTAATTTAATATAAAAAAAACACTGAATATTTTGGCTGTTATATGAATTATGTCTTGAAAATTTATTTGAGATTTAACTCTATATAAATTATACCCGTCATACATGACAGGTGACTTACTAGTGTTATAAGATTTATTTAAATTTTCATATATATACAAAATCAAGATGAAATTCGATCGATGATGCCTCTAAACGCGTTGTGTGATTTAAAATTCAGTTTCATTCTTAGTATATTTATATATTCAATTATATATATTTTTTTTAACAATTGTGATTTTGATTCTTATGTGCTACAATAAAACAAACTCATTTATTTATATATTTATTTTCACAAATTTTTAAATTAAAATAAATTTATCGATATGTTTAGAAAAAAAACTCTATTTAAAAACGATACATTTTTCTTTTATATTTTATTTTTATTGAAAAATAAATTGAATAGAGAGCAGCGTCCATTGTGATACCCTCTTTCATCGTTATTTGAATGAACGTTCACGGTTGGTAACAGTAAGACGGCCAACAGGCATGCTGCTCCAGTCTCTTTAGCGTGACATTTGATTTATATGAATTATATGATTTTATAAGGTTCGACAAATTATTTTAAAGTTGTATTTTTAATTATTTGAGAAAAAAGTTGTAATTCTCTTTCGTAAATTTATCTAAATTTATGATAGGGCATCTTTCAATTAATAACAGAAAGAGGGCGTTCACGTAAAGATCCATATATGGTATTATAAAATGTCAAAAATGAGTTAAGTCACACAAACTTTTATAGTTTAAAAATAAATTAATCAAATTGAGAATGTGGTAGTAAATATTTCGTCGAGTTACGATGTTTCAAGATAAAAAACCCTTACTTTAGAACATTTCAAACACCGCAGAGAAAGGTCTATTGCTAAGAGTCAAGCTCTTCTAAAATCTTTTACAAAGATTCATTAAGATAAAAAATACAAAAACTAAATTTGGTATTGTATTATTTATTATTTTGCTCATATTTGTTACAGTGTAATCAGTTTCTCGATCACCTGATCAGATTCTTTTTCTTTTTTTCAAGTATTATTAATAATGATTATCATGTAAGGGTCGGTTGTAGTGAGGGTCATCTTCGACTTTCTAAGAGGAAATATGTTAATCATTGAAAAGTACAACTAAATACTGTTAAATTATTTTGTGAAATTATTGAGACATTTTTTTAATAAATTAACGTGTATTTTTAAAATGATGCATGACCGTCATTTGAACATCAACGCTAGCCACCATGTTTACCTTATGGAGGCGTCCAGTAAGGTTCGCGTAAAGAGAAATGATAGAAATCGTAATCTTCTGTTGGTAACAAACTGCTGAGATGTTTTTAAAACTAATTTCGTTTTTAATTCAACTTTTAATTTCAGTATTTAAGTTGACCGGTCACGGTCCAGTGGTCTTTGGTTAATTGTCATCTAACAATGGTCATTAAGCATTGAGTCAGCAATTAGTAAGCCTCTGCGATCTTAGTTCTCATTGTTGTCATAGGTTGTCTATGGTGAACATCTGATGTCAACACCGAGTGCGGTATAAATTAGTTGTATATTATGCAAGACCATTGTAGATTTGATAAATAAAGTTCACAAAACAATAATTATTAATATCAAGTGTTGAATCTTCGGTCAAATGTCTTCCACCCGGTTCTTTAACGAATCTCAGTTCACGACCTTCCTGCCAAATAATGCCACTGAAGCGAACTCTATCGAAAGTTACTTCAGAAATCTCGCCAAATCGTGGAATATCTCAGCAAAAAACTTGCTCATCATCGTCATAATTGTTGGCATCATCATTGTCATTTTCATAGTTATAGTCATTCAGATGTGGAAGAAAAAGAAGAATGCAAAGAAGCAATTTGCAAGAGCGAATAGAGAACCCATGTTTAATCTGATGGATGATTTCGACAAGTATGAGTCCCCCTATGGCTATATCGACTTCACCGTGATATACAACTCAAAAAAGAAAGTTTTAAAAATTCAAAACTTGATGATTGGAAACATATCGAACATCGGAGATGACATCCCAGATTGCTATATAAGGGTTTTCAGGAAAAATAAAGATGGCATAAAGATTCAAAAGAAGAAGACCCGGACGATAGACGACAGTCTTTGTCCTTCCTTTCCAGAAGTGTTCTCGTTTAAGATAGATGATTTAGAAAAGGATATAATTTATTTTCAAGTTTTTGATGAAAATTCGAACGGAAATGATAATCCCATGGGAGACGGAGAACTAATTCTCAGTTCACTGGACCAAGAAAAGTTTGTGGGTTTTGTTTATCCTACTTATGTCGTTCTTACAAAGCCTTCAGAAATCCTTGGCTGTGGAGAAGTTTGCGTCATTTTAACACTCAACAGATCCAAACTGAACATCAGTATTCTTGAGGCCAAAAATTTGGTTTTCAAATACGCTGAGAAAGGAGGTTTTTCTCATTTACCTTCGGTCTACGCGGTTATAAAGATGTTTATTAAAAAGAATAAAAAAAAGACTTTTAAAACGAAATCGGTCAGCAATACCAGAAACCCTTACTTCTTCGAAACGTTCATCATGAACATCAGTGTTGTGGAAGCGGAGCTCTTGGTTATAAAGGTGGAAATTCACGAATTTATGGCTGGAAAAATACCAAGACGGATTGGAAAGGCTTGTATTGGTAATAAGAAGTTTAATCCTTTGATAAACGAGCTTGGTCAAGAGCATCTCAATTTGATGATAAAAAACCAAAGATTTCCTCAGGCAATGTGGCATGCTCTCATAAAAGATTAAGATATCTTCTAAGCAGCCGTCCATTCGAGATTATTATTAATGATCATTTCTATGTTGTATTGATAGCACCGAGTTAACGCAAGTATCTTTTATAAATGTAATTAATTTGTTTTTATATTGATTCTTTTGTTTCGGAATTCACATTCTTCTTCTTTGCCAACCTGTACCCGTCTATAATGATTACATAGCATTTGCAATTATTGATTTTCGATGTTACGAAGGCTTTCCAAAGGTTTTCCAAACTTATTCTCTTAAAATCTCAAACATACTTCACAATTCCAACATTTATGTTTCTATAATAAACATATGCGATGTCTTTCGGACAAAAGGTGTGGAAAATGATACGCATTTGAAATGGGTGGAGACATTTTTTGTCAAAAGAGAACACGAAGAATGTTTTTTGATGAATAATGAATTGTATCTGCAACATCTGATCTTAACTAGTCTAACCATGAGCCGCTTAGGGCATTGATTCAGAAGATGATGCTCACAAGAAAGGCCTAACATTGGAGCCGCTAAAGACCTTCATGGATTCTCAAAGAAGACCAAATACAGTACTTCAATGGCGGAATTCACTCATAATTCATCGAAATGTGGGTCCGGTCTCTTCTGGTTTTATCGGTTTTGATTGTTAATAAAGATACATTCAAATTTTGGACAGACCTTTATTGATATGAGTTGCGACTTTGCCAAATGTTAAATAATAAGTCGTTGAACAATTATAAAGAATCTTCTAAAACCATCTCCAAAGTCTTTCTATTGGTTTTTCTATTCCGAATCCCTAAAATATATGGAGAGGACCTGATGAACTTCTTTACCTTTTTCTAAAATCGTAACCTCTATTAGCCGCAAGTATTCTACAAAGAAGATTAAAATGTTTGTAACAATCCATCTCTCCTTTTTGTACCGTCTTTGTAGAACAGTTTGGCAGATCATATCAAGGGTCAAACAAAAAAAATATTGAATGATTTTCCTGAATAAAGTCTTTTTGATCTCTAATGTCGTTTTCTCTTTAGATTGTCATAAAGTATTTTTGGGTTGGTACAAACAAAAAGGTGTTCGTGGTAATTTTTTTAACATTTTATTTACAAAGAAGTGTAATTACTATAAAACATGAAGACGTAATATTTACACGTAGTCGGCGTTGTTATCAATAATGTATTATTATGTGTATTAAATGCATTTCGAGACCATGGGTCATGAAATCTATAGGGAATGAAATCAGCTCCTCAGCATCATAATCGAGAGGTTCTTTTTCCATCTAAGTGTTAATTCTAATTCGACGCTTTTCAGATTTTGGAAAAAACACTGTTGTTGCAGATGTTCACTTCTGGAAAGTCTTTTTGTTATTTTATAACAGGAAAATGATCTTTTTCAGGAAGATGGTGAGTTTCAGCTGAAACTTGGGGGTTGAATTATCTTGAAGGAAAATACATTGACCACATTTCATTTTTGGATCGTAATTGTCGACATTTTTCGATTCTTTCATTGAGAAAGTTGCGAAAATCTCCCGCCTGAGTCCTCTGCAGTATTTAAAATGGTGTGAAGCTTCAAAATTCTGAGCAACAAGGGCCCCAAATTTTGCACCCACTTCCATTCTTTTGGAAAGTTAACGTCGACCTTCATTTGGCGGCACTTATTATGTTAGCATTTTCAAATATTGAAGTGGATTCTTTAGACAATTTTCATTTGTAACAAGAAATCGCATAATATTTTGTTAGATGTAAATTCAGCTAAGTTCAGCTGTTGTGAACTTGAAATTGCTGTTACAAAAATAAATGAAATGAATAAAAAGACAAAATAATCAAAACTCTTAATTATCAAACACAAACGGAAGGACAAAAAAAAGTAATTAAAATAGATCACAGTAAAACGAAATGAGTTACGTGGGAAAAAATGGATAAAATAACGTACTTCAAATTGCTTCTTAAAATATCTGACTATATTGTGGGACAACAATTTCTTTTATTGTATTCCGGTAAATTAATGGCTGAGGAATGTAGAATATTTGTATACGAATATTTAGGACCAAGATCCGTTAATAAAATCAGAACTAATAATTCTGATAATGATAATAGTAATAACAATTTCTTTTATTGTATTCCGGTAAATTAATGGCTGAGGAATGTAGTATATTTGTATACGAATATTAGGACCAAGATCCGTTAATGAAATCAGAACTAATAATTCTGATAATGATAATAGTAATAATAATTCTGACGGTAACTAATTTTTTTCTTTTAAATATTCAATTTTATTTTTTATTGATTTTTTTATTTCATCAATGCATTTTAATTACCATTTGACTTTTGCTAGGTAAAAATATATTGACAAGAATATCAAAATCATGAATTTAAAAATTTTTTTTTTACTATTTAAAATCCAATTAAAATGATTCCTTTGGTCGAACATGTTTCAAAAAATGTTTTTCGGATGCTTGGTGTTCATTCATTCATTTGTGTTACTAATATTGAAATCTATATTACAATATTTTAAATAACACTTTCAAAATTGATATAATATTCCTTCATGTCTCCGCTGTGTCATTCACTTTTCTGCTTCGATGCACTGATATACCCTTCGATGTTTGACTGGCCCTTTTATTTGATATTCTTTTATTTGATACACTTCTCCAAATACAAAAGGTACCAAAAAAAATACACAGGACACCATATGTAAAAAGAAAAAAAACCAATCACACCAAGGCCTTCTACAAAAAACAAAAGAAAGAAAATCACATACACACATAACAAAAAAATAAAGAATCAGTAGGGCACTACAATTTTGTTAGATGTAAATAACTCCATCATCTCTTGGTAGCATCGCATTCTCTCTTCGTGGTGAGCAGAAGTAAGTGTAGCAACCAGCGGGTAGACAGAAACAACTTTACCCAAATGAACACAAATAACAGGCCGTTCGCTCGTATCAAAACAAAGTCAATGATGTTCAGTCTCATCTTCTTCAGTAAAGGTGAGACTCATTTACCTTATTTGCATGGTTACCTCAAATCTTGCGTTTACATTTCATAAATTATTATGCTACTCATGTCAAATGTTTCGGCTAATTCCTTGGTAGTCTTTTATTTTAGTTTTGCGTCAACTATTCAGGTATTCTTTCCGCATCTCTTCCTGATTTCACTAAATTTACGAACACTTCTTTCCTTTCTATCATCGTCCATTCTTCCATCGTCTTCAAACTTTTCAAACTATCGTTTGTAATTTTCTAACACTAACTCCGTCCTCTCTCCAAGGCTTCGTACTCATCCGTTATTTTTCTTTTACTTGAAATAAAATTCTTCATAAATTTTCCATTTAACAAATAAATATCGCTCAGCTGACTTCCATTTTGCTGTTGTAAAATATCAATGAATAGACGAATAAATATTCTTGCTTCGCTAAAATTTAAGAACCATAAAGTGAAATATATCTTGTAATAATATTCTTAAAAATTATTTAATCAATTAAAATATATCTGTTTATTGTAGATCAAAAGAGGGATAGAAGACCCCCCCCTGAAAGAGGAATATAATCGAACCACAATGATAAAATCCTCTGTCTTGATTATTCGTTTTTGGATGATCGAGGATGTATTTTGATCAATGATCTCAGGTTTATCGAGAACCGAATATCAAAAGATGGGTTTTCTATTCTTCAAACAGATTTAGAGTCTCGTTTGATCGTCTGTGGTGCTGATCTCCATTGATCACACTCGTGATCCCAATAAATAGTTATTAATACGTATAATTGGAAAAGTAAAGCTGTGTCAATTTCAAACGTCGTTGACTACAAGCCTTTAATCAGGCATATTTATATTACAAATAACCTTTCACATTCATTAGTAACTTTATATTCACCAGAAATACGTTTTGTCAATTGGAAAGAATTATTTCTGGCAGAAAATCGAAGCATTTAAGAACCGTCCTACGTAAAAAGCAAAAAAAATTACTCGGGAAAATAGAGACAAATATTCAACAAAAGAATTTATAATTTTTATTGCAAAAAATTCATACAATATTTACACAGTCAAAGTATACCACCTTGCCCGAGAAAAGTTTGGATCCTCGCAAACCTTTTTCCAATGATTATGTCCCACATTGTCGATTTTTGGATTAATGTTTTTATTCCCAATGTAGACCCTTCCAATTCTCTTGAACAAAGACTGGAAGACTTCCACTTTCAGGAAGGAGCTGTCCAAATAATAGGGGATTATTTTCACTTGAAAGGTTTCACAGAAATACGGATTCTTAGTGTCACTCACAGTTTTTGTTTTGAATTGTTTTATTTGCCTTTTATTAACAAATACCGTCACCTGTACGTGAATAAACCCTTTCTTCTTCACACTAATTTCGTTCTGCACCTTGCTGTGGTGATGTAAACCTATCGCTTCCAAAATCGTTATTCTAACTTTAGGAGGAACGACTTGTAGAACGACCGCTATCTCCCCACATCCTATTGATTGCTTTGGTTTTTCCAACACGACGTAAGAAGAAATAAAGTCCTTCGATGATTGAAGTTGAGGGACTTTTTGAAGATTAATTTTGCCTTCCCGAAGAAAAATATCATTTCCTGTTTCATTTTTGTCAAACAGACGGAAGTAAATGATGTCCTTATTAACGTCCGTAATGTCCATTGTAAACACTTCAATGAACGCCGGGGAGATATTGTTTGAATATACATTAGTATTGTTAATTTGGTATTCTTTGCATGACTTCTTCTTGAGAAATACCGTCAGATAACAATCAGGCTTGTGAGAACCTTCCAGTTTGAGGTCCACGACCTGCATATCTTTGATTTGGATTGCCTTTGCTTTCTTTTGATACTTTATGGACAAGTCAATGCGTCCATCAGGGGTTTTGAGATCATCTTCGGCATTTATATCTTGGAGACTCCTATGTTTCTTTATATTCATTTTTTTGTATTCTTTATCGACAGAACGTCTCACACGATAGATAATAATGATAATAACGAGAATGACCGCCAACAGGAAGGACAAGCTAATGATGGCTGATTTAAGGGGAGCTACATTCCATTTATTTAGGAGATTCTTGAAGAAACTTTCAAAATCTGATGTTTGATTGGATTTAGTATTGTTGTACATTGAAACAAAAAACTTTTAAGAATAAGTTGGTTTGAGGTTGACTGGTTATCAATGAGAGTTTTCAGTGCATGTTTAGTCATGTTGGCTCTATGAATGAGCTCTGGATGCTACACCAAGTGTTGTGTAATATTAAGTAATGATTCGCTTTTCTACTACATGTGTATCGTTTTGTCTCATAATGGATGAGGTTGTTTATTACCAGAATTTATTTTTACAAAATAGCATGACATTTATTGTCTTTGAACAGGTTTATGAAACGGAATTGCATTTGAGTCATATCTAAGGGATGTTAGATACAATCAGATTCATTTTAAAAATATAATATAAAATAATACTAAAATAATACATTAGAATTCATTAAAATGAATATCTATAAGAGTTACGAAGTTAAAGTAATCCCCCAGGAAAAATCGATGTTCGCAAACCTCTTAACAATGCCTCCGTCATGGTTGCAGTTCAAGAGGATAAGTGGATGATTTGATGGGAAACATTAGCCTATATATTTCCATATCAAAGCAAAACATTTTACCGAGACTAATAAACAATTACCTCAAAAAGGTTAAATTTCGAAAAAATTTAGACTCAAATATTGTCTGGACTCAAAAAAATAAACAAGAAAGTCTTTATTGATTTTGGTGTGATTTGTTTTGTTTTCTAGTCTAAATTGAAAACCAAAATTTTGAATATGAAATGCCTATTCGAAATTTCACTGATGCAATTTAATTGAAATGTCTGACTAAATTGAATTGCCTTGCTCTCACCGAATGTGTTATTATACTTAGTGTCACCAGTGTCAAACATGATACAGTTGAGATTGAAATTTAATATTTCATAAATTAAAATGCAGCGGAAGAAATTGTAGGATAAAAAATGTTTTATAAATTAAAATATGAAAAAATTAGGGTTGAAAATATTTTAAATGAAAATCTAAAAGGATAATTTTATTATTTAAACATTATTATAACAATGCAAATTTTATACGAAAATTAAATGAAAAAGTTTAGGAACAGATATTTATTACATGTATGTAAATTCAAAAAAAAATAATAAATTTAGAATTCGAATTTATACAACATTATCTTTATGTATAAAAGATTTGTGCAAAAGAAAAATTGTTCCGCGAAACTTTGTTCGAAAAATATATTATTGTAAATAAAATTTTGGTGTTATGACTTCAAATTTTGATACAGAACTTAACATCCATTATTATGACTTCTTCCCTCCTGGAATCTATGGGGTCGTTTCCTCGTAAAGTCATATATTTTACTGCACCAAGCCATTCGATGTTCGGTTTCGTTACTACAAAAAAGAGTTATTGGAGAACGTGAAGACTGTACCTTCAGAGAAATATCTCGTTCCTAGTATTCACTGGTGTTGTCGTAGAAAAACAAAAGTTAATCTTTGGGGGGTTGACTTCGGATAGGTGTATGTTTTGAATTTCGACATGTTGCAGTAAAACTTGAAATAGCGCCTTATTTAAACTAAATTTATTACATTTAAAATTCAAAAAATTTCGTCAGAATATATTGTGATTAATTTCGACGGATCAACCGTCATCATCAGACTGAATTAACAATGATATAATCACGTTTATATATCAAAGCAATGTTTATATAATCATTATGTAATTTAAATCATGAAAATACTTTCAATAAAGTTGAAGAAGATGGTGTTTCGACATTGATTTTAGGATCAAAAGATTTGATCAACAATGCTTCACACATCACCCTCTCCCAGTAATTATCAAATTGTGAACACAAAATCTTAAAATTACTTACATCAACTTTACTATTCAAACAGTTCTTCTTATGTTGAGCAATATTGCTATCACTTTCCCTGCGATTATGTTCCTGAATCCGTTTACAGAAATGACGATAAGTCTCTCCGATGTATGTGGCGTTTTACATTTATATTGATACATTTATATTGATAAACTAAATTGGAACAAAAATCGATAGTTGAAAAATTAACTCGTGAAACTGTCGATAAATTAATTAAATCGGAAAATGAAAA
>MQRK01238252.1:0-10024 GCA_001938485.1 Girardia tigrina | reverse complement strand
TTTTAAAATTAAACTTTTAAAATTTTTGAAAGTTAAATTTTATTTTAAATTTAATTAAAGTAATTATTTTTTTTTATTATATCAAAACGGGTATAAATACTCGTTTTCATAAAGAAATAAAAACCGGAAAACCTAAAAACCTTAAAAATTTAGAAATCGAAATTTTAATTGAAAAGATAATTTTTTGAAAAAGATTTTTTTGGAATCCTCCATTGTAAGTTATACGTTGTATTAATCAGAAGAACTGTATGATTCAATCGAATAAAGTTTTTTTTAAAAGAATTCCTTTGACTTATTTCTATTGTTATTATTTGAAGAATAATCTCTGACGAGATTCATTAAAAGAAATTGAAACCTCAAGAGAGGATTAACCAAAATATTATATTCATTACAAAGTTGGAAGAACCATTTGTAAAGGAGTCAGATAATTATATTTAAAAGACTTATTTAAAGTGGTTATCAAAAGAATATTTTCGAATACCCAACAAAAGTTATGATTATACCATAGAAATCGATAGATTGACAGGAGAGCATCCAAGGCCAAACTTCATTTTTGTCGACGAGCAGGATGTTAACAAATGTTAACAAATTAGTACTGCATGAAGATAGTCATTGACCGTTAATAATTGAAAAAATAACCTAAACCCTAACCATAATCCTAACCCAAACCACGACCTGTACCTTAATACTAACCCTAATCCTATAAACTAAATGTTGATATTATTATTAATAACGAAAATTTGGAAATTTATACTAAATTGATTTTTAGTAATATAATTAGTAAATAAGTGATAGAAATCGTCATCTATTAAATAAATTAATATTCTATTAGTATTTTCATAAAAATTTTCACGAAATTCCTTGCAGGAATAATCTAAATTGGCATTATTTGAAATCGGTGTTGATTTAACAATTTAATGACCTGCATCGTTTTCGGTTGATTTCGTCGGCTTCCCGGCGTCTTTCAGCAAAAAAAACAAAAAAGTCTTTCTGCACCGACAAAACCACCTCGAATCAGGCTGTCCATATTTACCACGTCCTTAGGTGGATTCGTTCCGATTCCTCCGCATTTTTGCATTTTAATCATAGTATGCATTGAGTGTTACGGAAATATTTAAATACATACACGGGCTATTATTATATAGATTTTAATGATTTATTTGTAAAGTAAAAATAGGAAAACAATTTTAAAAAGGGTGAGTAATAGTGTGGAATGTCGATAGCAAAAAAATACGAAGGACAGGGTGACAATTTCAGTAAATATGGTGGTCGCGCTGCGATTGCCTTGACCCTTTGGCTGAACCCAAACAATAATTTTAAAAAGAAAAATAATTAAATTAAATAAGATAATTAAATAAGTAATTAAAGGAATTGATTAAAATAAAAATATGAATTTAATAATTTGAATTAATTTAAATATATCGTGTACGTAAAAGAAATTTAACAGGAAAAACAATGGAAGCCGTGGAAATTTCTGAAAGACCGTGTAATGGCTTGAGGTCTCGTTGTTTAAAACTCTATTGCGATTTCTTCGCCAACAATAAACTATGTAACAATTGTAACTGTCATAACTGTAAAAATAATTTATGAAATATCGATAAACGGAATGCAATTTTCCCTAAAAAAGTTGATTGCAATCCGTCAGCATGTCAAGCGAAATTTAATGTTCTAAACGTAGAGAATTTCAGAACCAGTTTTCATAACGGCTTGGTTTTCTGTGCCTTATGGCATAGTTACGACAGAACTCTTTTAAATTACGAGTCATTATTTCCTAACAACAAGTCTCACAATCTGCAATTGGCTTTTGCGACTGCTGAGAGTCATCTTGATGTACGCCAAATGTTAAGTATCGCCGATATGATTCATAACTCGGAATCTGATGAAAAATCAATTATGACATACGTCTCTTCGTATTATCATGCAATCGAGAGTAAAGAAAAGATCAGGTAAGCTCTGGACAATATTTGTATGATAATATCCAAACAAATGGAGGAGGAGAAACGAAATGTTAATCGCTATTCCGTGTCAGTAATGCTGACGGGATGGATTGCAAACAAGATTGTTGAATTTCAAAATCGGCCGCTGATCGATAACGAATCAATATTAAATGAATTTATACATTAAAAGTATTCTGAAAAACCCTCTGCTGAGATACAACATATGGTAACTGCTTTTTTTATTCAAACTAAAACTTTCCTTAGATTCTCTGATATGGTCAACAATAAGAATATTGACTTAAAAATTTAAAGACCGAAATTCAATACATTATATGAAAGGATAATCGCCAAACCATTATTAATTAAGTACAGTCGATTCTGCTTAATTGGGACACCGCTTAACTGGGACAGCCGCTTATTTGGGACAAAATTTAAAGAACCGAAACAAAAACAATAAAAAATAATGAAATTGTTTGTTTAATTGGGACAATATTTTGCTTAATTTGGACAGTAAATTTAAACCTTATTTTGTTTATTTATTTTCAAAAAAATTAACCCTTGCCAAAATACCAAGAAATGATTTGACACTTTCAAATAAAATTGCGTTGTTGAATAAAATAAAAAATCAGCCACCTAATACAAGTTATCGTCGTCTTGCTGAGATCACTGGTGTACCAACATCTACCATATCGCGTGTCTTACAATAAGAGAATCAACTTCTTGAGGAATTACTTTTACAGGAAGGACAAGCGGAAACATCCAAAAGAAAACGTGAGGGAAAGGATCCAGACATTGAAGAAGCATTAGATAAATATTTTTCAATTGTTATTGGCAGAGGCATAAATATTAACTGCCGAATATTAAAAGCGAAGTCAGAAGTATTGGCTAAAAAACTGGGAAGCAACGATTTCAAAGCAACTGATGGTTGGTTATCGCGATGGAAAGCAAGACACTATATTAAATTTTAAAAAGCACACGGTGAAAAGAGCGGTGCCGAAAACGGAAGTACCAAACAGTTGAAAACTATGAAAATCCTTACTTTTTAGAGAAATTTTGTGCTGATGACATTTACAATGCCGATGAAACTGGTCTCTATTGTCGTGAAACGCCAGAGGGTTCTTTATGCTATAAACACATAGCACTGTCCGGTTATAAAAAAAGTGATGGACCGTATTAGTGTGTTATGTTGTGCAAATATGTCAGGCACTGACAAACGAAAGCTATAGTTCATAGAAAAAAGTTATAGGTCTCGATGCTTCAGAAGATTAAGAATGGAGGGTTTATCAGTGAAGTACCATGCAAACAAAAATGCAAATTACAAATTCAACAAAGAAAAATTATGCTGCTTGTTGACTGTCGTATCAAGTTCAAAATTGAAGAATTATTTATTTTTGAAACATTTAAACAAGCGGTAATTAAACATATGATACAACATCCCCCACAATTAATTTACAAAGTTTTTATTGAAATACCGAGAGTTTGGTTGACGAACACGTCTACTTCGGGCTTCCTCGTGGAACACGCCACCATTGTGAGCTAGTCGACTACCTGATATTGGGACTATGGTCGTTCCCATTTGTGTTTGTGGAATAGTCACTTCCGTTATGCCCTGTTTATTGGACAGTAGTGCTTTCCTAATTAAGACTTTAGAAGAGTGTTTCAAATATTCCGTTGAGGGAATTGTGCCGTTTAAGCTAGGGAAGAAATTGTTGACGATGCAAAACTGATGTAAACAGAATTCCACAGAACCCATTTCAGCCAGATTCTTGGATAAGAATAGTTTTGCACTCCTTTTTGCTCGTTCAGCTTTTCCATTGCTTGGTGAATGGTACGTTGGAGTTAACATGAGGTCAATATTGCAACTTGAAAGGTAAGATTTATATTCCTTGGAGACAAAGTGTTTTCCATTATCACACACAATAATATCGGGAAGACCAAAATAGCAGAATGTCTTTTGTAGAGCACTGATGATTTGATTGGAAGATAACTGCTTTAATGGATGAATGTCTACAAAGTTTGTCTACAAAGTTGGTTTAACATTGAGTTGCTTCTGATAGAGGAAGTTGGAAGTAAGCGCTTTTAAGATCCAACTTGGAGAAAACGATGCAGTTGGCCATTGAAGTTGTGATGTCTTCGAAGGTTGGCAAAGGATATTGTTCTGCATCTATAAACTTATTTGCTGTGAGAGAATAATCTCCGCAAATGCGAATTGAGCCATCAGCCTTTAAGACGGGGACAATCGGACATGCCATGATCGCTTTGCTGACAGGAACCAGAATACCACATTTTACTTGTTCCTGGATGCTTTCTTTCACTTTTTCTCACAAAGAAAATGGAAGTGAGCGAGGCTTGAATATTGGAAATTTCGAGTACTCAATACCTGGCTTTAGAACCAATTCAGCACAGACATTACCTGGATTGTTGTCCACTGTGATTGGTACCACAGAAAAAAATTGAAGAGAAGTAGAGCATTGCGACCAAGCAGGGGCACCAAGTCACCATTTACTAATAATATTTCCAAAAACATTGATTGATCAGCATGTGATATAATGACATCAGTGGCACCAAGAATGTCCAAGGGGCTTCAATTGTAACATTGTAAAAAGTCTTGGAAATGGTCGTAGGGTTGATGTTATGGGCAACAAACGACATGAAATAACATTGACTTAAGAGCCGGTGTCTAACAGAAAAGTTATAGGAACACCATTGACATTTAGTGTTTTCTTGAACCCATGATCAGAATTGCCACAAGTTGCTACCACATCATCATTTATCACCATGAGGGAATTGGTGCTTTTGAAGTGCTTATCAGGTTTCTTGTTTTTGCTACTTCTGCACACTGAGGCAATGTGCCCCATAGAATGGCAGGTTGAGCACTTTGCATTGCGAAACTTGCAGTCTTTTCATATGTGGTTAGTTTTGCCGCAAGAGAAGCATTTGTAATACTTAGATTTTGTATTTATTTTTTGCTGTCCTGAGGTTGATGGACTGTCGAACTTGCAAACAAAGTCAATAGATGATTGGATTGATGAAGATGCTTCATGTAACAATGAGGACTGTATTGCAACGTCCAATGTCAAGTTGGCCTGCAATAATAGTCTCGTTTGCAGTGTAGTGTCAGTTAACCCATTAATGAACTGGGTTAGAAGCAAACCATCTACAGGGTCACCAAAATTGCACAATGCAGCTCATTGTCGCAAGAGAGCAACGAATTGTTGAGTAGAGAGAGATTTCTGCTTGAGCATGAAGAACTTGTGTCTCTCATGATGAAGAATAATTTTGGGACGTAGATGATTGAGCAAAACAACTCTGAGATTGTTTACATCCTTGTCATCTTCAAATGAAAATGTGTATGAAGCATCCAGTAAATTCTTCGGTGACAATAAGCTTGAAAGTAATTTGTCATAATAAATTTTCACGATGAAATTGAACTGCTCCAACCATGTGGTGGCAGAATTGTAGTCCAGAGATAAAAATGGAAATATAATATTAGCCATGAATTATGAATAGTATAGGACAATCGTAATTGTAATAGTGGAAAAGGCAGTTTCATACTTTGTCCTCATCGCCATGTCGTATCAAGATCAAAGTTGAAGAATTATTTATTTTTGAAACATTTAAACAAGCGGTAATTAAACATATGATGCAACATTGACAATTGTGCGACACTCCCTCATTTAGACAATCTACAAAATATACAGCTGGAATTTATTCCCCAAGTACCACATCGTTAGTTCAACCAATGGATATGGGCGAAATAAAAAATTTAAAGACTGTATCGTGGCAAATTGGTTAATTATATATTAGAATCTATTGATGAGAACTTGTTTAAAAGTGCCACTAGAGCCAGAGAGATTAGTTCAAAAATTCCCCTTTTGCAAGCCATACTGTTTGTCGCTGACAGTTGGCGAGCTATAAAAACCAATACAATACAGAACTGTTTTATCAATAGTGGCTTTAAACCCTTAGATATTTCCAAATTTTTAAGCGACGAAGAAAATGAGAATATGTTGCAAGTTCCTATTATTAACTATGAAGAATTTTAACAATAGATAATAATTTACCATGTTGCGATAATAATGAAGACTATGAGGATTCCATTGTAGAAGTTATTAAATCATAACATGAAAAATAATTTGATGATGACGATGATGATGAGTCAATTGTACCTGTGACTAATCAGGAGGCAAAAATGTGTGGCTGTGTTACACGTTATTTTATCCAAAAAGGAAATGAATGGAACCCTACCTCTGCACTGAATATCTGTGCAGATTTTGTACAAATGAAATGTTACAATAACCAAAGACAGGCTACACTCGACTCATTTTTTCATTGAATAACATTCTATATGCCTAGCTATTTATTATTTTAATTATCAATTTTTCTTAAAGGTTTATATGCATTATCAATTGTTGAATAAAAATAAGCATCGTTTTATTAAATTTGTTCATTATTAGTTAATAGCATGAATTGAATTGAAAAAACGCGATATTCTCTTAATTGGGGAAAAAATGCCCAAGTCCCGATATGTCCCAATAAAGCGGAATCCACTGTATTTTAAACAAATCATATTAAAATATTTTAAGAGATGCAAAATTGTAATAAGAAGTAAATATTTTTAAAATTGTTAATAAATCTTTCTTTATTCCGCTTTATTGGGACATATTGGGATATAATCATAATACTGAGGATGTTTTTGCAAGCGAAACCGATATATTGGAATAAAAGTTGGAATGACATGGCTTTCTGTTTTTTTCATAATTTATAAAGTGCCATTAAAAACATTAAAATTTTATCATAATTAAATCAATTTTTGAAATTTTACTTAGTTTTGCATTAGTTATTTTTAATTTGAGATTTGATTGAGAATTTATTAATCACAAGTGATAAAATATAAATAAAATTATAATTTCTCTAATTTATAACCAAAATAAAATAATTATTTTTCTTACAAAATTAATATTAATTTCCTATTATATAATCAGAAATTAAGTAACAGAACAACCCCCCCTAAATGTTCCTATTTGTTTAAATACCTTTTTAATAACCATTAAATATTTAATAATAAATTCTATATTGTCATTTGTTTTATTTTGTTTAAAAATTTAACTTGAGAATTTCGACCGAATCTGTTTAAATTTATTCGTTATTGATTATTGATTATTAGGAAATAATATCTATTGTAAGTTTACATTTTTGAATTCGAAATTGATTTCCGTTAATTTCGTTTTGATTTTTTTACTGTAAAGTAAATGGAAGATTTTTCGCAACTCTTTAACAACGAATCCCAATCGAAATTGTACAAAAATCGACCAGAATATTCTGCCGATATTGTCAATGAGATTATTGATTATTGGCGACAGTTCAATGGAAATTGCGAAATGTAATAAACGAAAATCTTCCGTTTTCTCCTACGTCAAGAAAATATATTTTAAATTTTTTGTCAGTAATTTTTAAATGATTTGTTATTTTTCGTGCCGAAATAAATTTTTCAAGTTTTTTAAAAATATTCTTATTTATGAAAATAGTGCTATAATCAGTAGTAATACTTGTCAGAGTCTTTTTGGTTATCGGTCCCCACTGGTTTCAGAGTGTGTTTTGACATTTGTTTTTGAACAATATCTTTATTTAATTCTGCTATTTTTGTAATAATTTTTAAAAATATTTAATAAATAATTATAATTTAATTTATAAAATATTTAAATATCTTTTCTTAATATTTTTTTTAGTAAAAATTTGATAATTTTTAAATGATTCAATAAATTCTTGTCATTTTTTTCATATTTTTGGTTTTTTTAGTATTTGAAAAATTTTAATAAATTATTTAAATTTAAGTTTAGAAATTTATTTTTGAATTTTTAAATATTCATTTTATTTTTTAATTATTTTGTTTTTTTTCAGTTAATATTTGATAATTTAAAAATATTTTTCCTTGAATGGTAATCAATTTTCTCTTATTAAAATTTATTAATTATTCGATTTTGAGAATTTAGAAAAATAGATTTTTCTGTTTCTAAATAAAAGAATATGGTTAGAAATGAATTAAAATAATTTATTAAATTATTAAAAAATAGCAGAATCAAAATTCTAAATCAAACGAAACAAAAGAGACATTAAGACATCTTTAATAAAGGTATTGTGCTAAAACGAAAAAAAATCCCAAAACTTGGTTGGTTCACATAAAACTTACTCAAGTGGTGCAACAAGTGATCATAACAATGTTTTTTGTAGATAAAAAAATATTTTTTTAAAAATTTCCGTTTAGGAAAAATAATAATAAATCATTAAGGAAATACTGATAAAGAAATAATTTTGGAAAAATATATTTTCAAGGTGCAGGAAAAATTCGAAGAATTTCCAAAGAAAGAAAATTAGTTAAAAAAACAAAACAATGATAACGAATTTTTTGACATAATTTAAGTGAAAAACAATTGATTATTATCGATGTCGGTTGTGGAACTGGACAATTGACGAGGGAATTAGTTCCGTTTGCCAGGCAACTCATTGGAATCGACAGTAGTGAGTCTCAGATCAAAGAAGCAAAGGCCGCATCGATCGAAGACGGAAAAATGAAATTCATGTGAATATTTCTATTTTACTTATTATTATTATTACTATTTTGCATATTTATTTTAGGATTATTGTTTATATTTTTTTATTTATTATTATTTTTAGTTTTTTATTTTTACTTTAAATTTTTTTATTTATTTTTAGTGTTAATTCTTTATTGTTAAATATTATTTATTAATATTTTTAATTATTATTTTTTATTTTTCTTATTGATATTTTTTCATTTTATTTCTAATATTTTACTCTATTTCAGTATTAATATTATTTATATATTTTTATTAATATTTTATCATTATTTTATTTTTTATTATTAATATTTTTTCCTCTTAAGACCAGTTATTTTTTTACGTTTACTTTAATTATAAAACAAATAAAACCGCCAAATTTAATTGCCAAATAAACAATTGTAATTATTGGATAAACAACATTAAAAATCAATTATTTAAATCGTTATTTAATAAATAAATATTCAAATAAAAATAAAAAAATTTTAGTCCAATTGATCCCTGGGAAATTGAGAGTGAATGCGTATGTGTTTGTCGAGGAGATCGTGTGTGTGTGCGTGTGAGAATTGCATCCCATGGCAGCTGAGACTCAATTGAGCACGAGTTGATTCTAGGCTAATTAACTGTGGTGATGATCGATGTGAGATGAGTAAATGAGAGAACTGTGTCGAGAATCGATCTTCTTGTATGATGGCGATGGTGGTGGCTGTCCGTGACATTGTAGAGCCGTCACCATATGTTGCCGCTACATGTCGCTTGTTTACTGATCGTTTGGTCGCACTGCTCTCTCTCTGTTACTGCTTGTTTCAATCGATATTGCCCGGTGATAGTTCTGATGGCAGTGACATCTGGGAGACTGGAACGACTCAGAGAGAGAGAGAGAGTTTTACACGTGAATTCCGGATTTTATTGTAATTCAATATGGATTATTTTTTGAATTTTTATTATCATATTATTATCATATGGATTATTTTTTGAATTTTTATTTAAATTTGAGTTTTTTTATCGTTGTGTTATTTTTAAGATGACAGTTTTTGAGTTTTCTTTGGGTTTATAAATGTATCATTTTTATATATTGTACTTTACTAATTGTTCTTATTTTATGATAATAATAATAAGTAATCATATAAAATAATAATAAATTATAATTATTAATAATATGTCATTATTAATAACAAATAATACATTAATCATAATAAATATTAATAAAAATAATTTAAGATTATTAATAGTAATTTAAATAAAAATAATAATATCAATAATTAAGTATTAGAAAATTAATTAAAATAAATAAATCAATCAAAAAATAAATAAATAACAATAAAATAATATAAAAAACTATTAATAATTAAAAATATAAATAATAATATTAGAAAATTATAATAATAAATTGAGTTATTATTAATACAGGTATTTTTTATAATCATTTCTAATGGAAAATTGTAAGTTGATATAACTTAAAGACAATATTAATGTTCAATTTATCACAAGTTTTATTAATCCATTAAGTAC
>MQRK01238249.1:10505-21434 GCA_001938485.1 Girardia tigrina | reverse complement strand
AGAAATTTTCGAAAAAATCGATTTATCAGCACTTTTATGAAAATGTTGATGTGGAATCTGAATGTACGTATGTGGGTTACTATTCAAGTGCATGAGCACTTTTCTGATATTCTGCTTCCGTGTACCTTTAAAATCAATGTGCACTTTGTGCAAATTTGCACATTATGCTTATTATAGAGAAAAGTAATCAATATATGAAAATTTGAATTGCATATTCAAATAGAGAATCAAAATGTGCATCAAGCACACGATATCGATTTTTGACACTGGTACTTTTAAAAAATTTGATGTATTGATTTTTACAATTTTACACATATGCAACTTTAAAAGCACTGTGTTAGCACATTAGAAATGTGTTACACAATGTGCACTATCGATTAGTACTTTTAAAATATTGATTAGCACCTCTGAGAACTGTGTAGTGATCGATTAGTACTTTTTTCTAAGGTCCTTAGTTACGGGGTCACGGTTGCTATGGACACGGAAACGGTTACCATGGTTACAGCCACCTTGGATCACTGTATCCGTTGCTAATGAAAAACGTCCGTTGGTTACCGTTACTATGGTAGCCGTGACCTTGGTTACCGTCACTAAGTGAACCGGAACGGTTGCTGCCGTTTCTATGGTAACCGTGACCAGTGCTAGGGAACCAGGAACCAATCAGAAGCGTTTTTAAGGTGATCGCGACCGTTGCTATGGTAACCGCGACCGTTGCTATGGTAACCGCGACCGTTGCTATTGTAACCGCGACCGTTGCTATGGTAACCGCGACCATTGCTATGGCGATCGCGACAGTTGCTAGGGTACCAAGGACCAATCAGAAGTGTTTTTAGGTAATCGCGACCGTTGCTGGGGATCCGTCGACCAATCAGAAGCATTGCTAACGTGATCGCGACCGTTGCCATGGTAACCGTGCGCGGTAACTGGTTACCTTGTCATGTTAACCGCGCGGTAACTAGTTACACCCCCCGGGTGGGGGGTAGTGCCGGAGAACATACATTTTCCCCCTACTTGCGTCTACTATAGAATCCCCATCTGAATCAGAATCTGAGACCACTCTTCAAATCTCATATGATGGCCCGGCTACCAGACACTGTCTAATCAGGAAATTTGTTCAAAAAATGGCCCGGAAGGAACCATATTTCCTAAAGTTTTGCAATGTTGTGGCTCTTCCTTGTAACTCCAATCACTCTGAAAACAATATAATACAACAGAGCACAATCCTTATAAAGAAGACATGTGTCACTTCCATTCCTACAATCCAAAATAACTTTGGTCTGCAGGGTACAACAATTCAACGAATCGTTCCTAAAGTTGTTTCTATTCTTGCAGAGAAGAAAAAATCTCCATCCAAGTGACTAGGCCCGCCTGTTGTTGTTCCAAACATCCCAGCTATGGCCAATAACATTGCGGATCTCTCCTCTTCCTTGAATTGCCTCTCTTTTTTCATGTTCAGACATTTATTGTTTTCTGAGCTCTTTCATTTGCTGTGACACCCATATTACATTGAGTGCCAGTATTTCTCGCTCTACGGTTATAGATAGGAATCTTGTTGATGATATTCCAGATAACAAGCCGGATCTTCTTATCCCCATCCTTCTCTCGGACTGTCATTGGATCCTCCTTCATGTATCCTTGAAGAAACGTTCTGCTGCTTGGTATGATCCCCTGCGGGATGAATCTCCATATTTTGGTGAAGCTCACTTCTCTTGCACCAAATTCATTCTGTCTCTTGGTGACATTGCGAAAGACGTCTCTCTCAAAGACTGTGAAAATCATGAATTCCCAGGACAAACCAATGATTATGACTGTGGACCGATAATTTGTGCATATGTAATTTGGATAAGTTATCCTGGATCCAATTTGGAAATCAACTCCTCCCACATTAGAAAGATAGTTCATTCGCTGGGAAACTGCAACTTTTCTGATGATGTTGGAGATGGTTCCTTTCCTTTTCTCATCACCACGTAGATGCCTTTGAGGAAGCGTCTATTAGCTGTAAAGATTTCTTTATCTTCCCTGCTGATCTTTCGAGAGCTATTGTAGCCGATAATAGAGACTTTATTTTGGAACATCTCAGTCTCCGCGACATTGCCAACAAAAAGAAAGTAGCCTTCCCGTTGTTTTTCAGACAATGTCGTTGGATTGTTATCACCTGTGACTTTCCGTCGTCTTATATTTCAGTCTGGGATCCGCTTGGTTTACAGAAATACTCCATCTATGAGAATACTATCACCATCCTCTGCATTTTTTATAGAAACTATTGCTTGATTGATCTTCCTTATGTTGACTCCCCCCCAACATTGTCACTTCTAGGAAATACGTTGATAGTGGCCCTCTTATCTGTGGTTATATGAGGAACTTTTCTGGTCTTTCCTTCGACAATAGGATCAATCTGAAAGCCATTTGAACCTTTGCAATGAAGTTTGTTCTTCGGACGAAAGGGAAAAATAAAATTTCTACCCATCCTTCTACCACTTCTCGGTATGTGGCTGCCCGCATTGTTCTTGCCCTAAACTTTGTTAAAGATCATGATAATGATGATCTTAACCAGCTGTATTCTGCTTTCTCTGGTCACATTTATAGTATTCGGCCTGTAAAACCTTGCTCTCCCTATCTGGGCTGTTCAGAAGTTACCCGAACCGCCTTGATCATGAGAAAATTCAGAAAACGTACCTTGCTAATCCTCAAGCTGTCATGGCCATCATTAGACCCCGGGTGAATGCGTCCGCCAAACCCACTCCTACAGACTTTACTCCTTCTGTTAAACAACCCAACGGCCCCTTTACTTTCTTTCCTGACCAGTTTGATTGTCCCATTAATTCCGGTCCTGCCTTCAGCTTCTGACCCCCTACCAGCACTGAGATTGTTGACAGTCTTAGACAAAAAGTCAAATCATGCCCCGGTCAAAGTGGAATTTCTTATCAAGATATCCTGTACTGCGACCCTGAGGGGGTCATCTGTGAAAAGATTTTTAAGCTGATCTTTGAAACCAACACCACCCCTTCTGATTGGAAAACCTTTGACGCACTAATGATTCCAAAATCAGGAAAAGAAAGCGAATATCATCTTCCATCTTCGTGTAGAGGCATTGCTCTTCAGGAATGTCTTTACAAATTATTAACCACGCTTCTCTGCGGGCAACTGAAAGGTTGGGTTAAAATTAATCAGCTCCTTCACCCTCTCCAGAAGAGTCTCAGTCCTTCGGACGGTTGTGCTGAACACACCTTTCTCTTGCGCGCTATTATCGATCATTACGCAAACGAAGACAAGTCTGAACTCCACATCGCCTTCATGGATATTGCTGCCGCCTTTGACACTATCTCCATTGATTACATTCTCTTTGTCCTTGAAAAGATGGGCTTACTTCCTCCTTCGATAGGACTTATTAGGGAATTGTATAGAGATTGTCACACCAGAATTATCTGTGAAGGTGAAGCGTCTGATCGTCTTTCTGCTACTGTTGGAGTCAGACAGGGCTGTCCACTGTCTATGCTCCTATTTAATATTGGCATTGACCCGATCCTCAATAAGTTGGACTCTATCCGATGTCGCACCCCGATTAAGATTGGTAAGTCCACTGTCTCTTGTATGGCTTATGCCGATGACTTGGTACTCTTTGGTGCATCGAGTTATGCCATTAATAATCTTGTTAGTTGTGCCTCTAAATATGTCAGAGCTGTTGGGATGCAATTTAGAATTTCAAAATGTGCCTATATGGACTTTCCTTATGACAAAGATGCCATGCTCATCATTGACTGTCAAATTGTTCCCCACCTCAAAGCTGATGAAAGTTATGTGTACCTAGGTTGTTTCATCTCCCGCCTACTTCGTCATACTCCTGATCAAGTCATTGCAGATGTTCTTGCCGATCTGGTACTCCTTAAGAACTCTGTTCTTTCTCCCTAGCAAAAGCTCCATGCCTATCAAACTTTTGTCCATCCGAAGATGGTGTTTTATTTCCGTAACACTCACATTCTCTTCCCTGATATTACTGCCTGAAAGACGAGTTGGGAAATTTTTGTTCGGAAAGAACATAAGGAATTCTTGAATCTCCCTCTACGAGCCTCTAACTCCTATATGTATACTTATAAACAGCATGTAGGCGTTGGTCTTACTTCTGCTTCTGACGAATACATGTTACAATCGGTGACCCACAGCTTCTACCTCCTCAATTCCTCCGACAGTTATGTTAAGGATGCTGTATGGACTACACTGAAATTTGCATCACATAAACAGTCTAGGTTTGATATCTTTAACTGGATCAATGAAGGGTTCTGTCCACAAATCTGCAATAATTGGTGGAACAAGATTTTACATGCAATTTTTGCACTGAAAAATCTTGGTATCTCAATCTACTTTGTTGATGAGTTCCCCTTTACTTGCGTCACCATCAGGCTTTCCAATAACGACTACCAGATCTCTTCCACCATTCGTGCTTCCGAAAAAGATAAGGTCTCAACATTCCTTAGGAAATGTCTTTCCCTCCATTACCTTCACTCTTGGACTGATCAGAAAAGTGCTGGGCGATCGGCGTCTGCCCTCTCCCTTTCTTCCTACACAACCTCTTTTGTCTACAACAGTCATTTGTCCAGCTTTGAATGGGAATTCATTCAGAAGGGTCGATCTTATAATCTGCCGGTTAGCTGTCGTTTTAAGGAAACGTTTCTTTGACGTCGTTGTAGAGACTATGCTGAAACCCTGATGCATGTCCTCTGTTGTTGCCGTCCTCTTATGTCCTACACAAATGCTTGCCACGACAGGGTCCTTGATATTCTTGCTTCTGAGATTAGGGAACACTGTAACGCTGAACTGGATGTCAATCTTCAGTGTCGATTTGTGTACTCTCCGCTCAGAGTTGACCTTCAAGTTTTCTTTCCAGAAATAAAACGTATAGTCCTTATCGATGTGAAGTGTCCTTTTGATGAAAAGGATAATCTGTCGCGGGCGAACACTGACAATCTGGAACATTACGAAAACTTAGTCAAACAAATAAAGGAACAACACGGCGATCATAGGGTATTATTGTTCACTTTCATTGAATAGGAAAAAAAAACTTTCATTTTCACTTCCAGGAAAATATTAATGCAAACAGTTTTTGCAATAAAATAACTAAATTCCAAAAGGGTTTGGGGGACAAAATTCCATCCACTTTAAAGTCAAAGTTGTTAGAGGTAGAATCGAGGAAGTGAAATGCTGTTTTTGCTATTTTTGCTGCGGTGGTTTCTAAGACAAAATGAAAGAAATTCCCGATGAAGACTATTAATATCAAAGGAAAAGGGCTTCTATTTAGACTTAAAGATTCAAAAATTTAGTCTGCAGTTGAGGAGAGTCCTAAGAATTGCCAAAACAGACAGAAAGTTGAATCGTCCTATGAAGCAGATATTCGATCACATTGCCCAGGAAATTTTTTAAAATTCAAAAAAGGGGTTTATCAATATCCATTGAGAGACTATTTGAAGACAAAAAACAATTTAAAAATTTCGAAAAATCAAAAAAGGATACATTAAAACAGCATTTAAAAATTTATTATAAATAACCTCTTTTGGATAAGAGTTATTCGCTTTCAGATTGCTGACAACATCCTTTATCTTACCGACTTCCAATCTCTTATTATCCAGAATATCATACTGTCTCAACAAATCACAATCGTCGGAATTACTTGCAGGTGGCGTGGATCCCATGGAACAGCAACAACCAGTAGCTCTTTGTCCAATCATCGCAGTCAGTCGCAGATTCTCATTGTGAATTGCAATAGTTTAACCACACCCATTCCAAGGTTGCGGAAGAATATACTCATAATCGGATTGGAGAATTCCTGATTCATCATCACTGATCCTTCTTCTAAGATCTTCATTCGCTGCGCAGTATACCGACTTAGGGATTCAAACTTGAGAGTACGCCGCCACAGATGGTAGTTCGTAACGTTCTCCAGCCTCCCTCTGGACTCAACAGCACTGGTTTGCAAAGCATCCTGAGGAGGACGCCAGTGCTGCTGCAGATCCAGAGGAATGTTCCCAGTTATCCGAATCGCACTCGCGACGGTATTCAGGTAGTTGCTGCTTGGCAGATTGTCCGTCTGAGTTTTCCACTGGGAGTTATCCCACTGCTCTCGAAAATATTAGCGACTTAAGCTACAGTCTTTTTTTTAATATTATTATCAATATAATGATGATTTATATATGTAAATTATGCTTATTATAAAAAAATTTAAGACTATTAAATCTGACTTTTTTATTAAATGTGTATTTTTTATGAACTTGTTTTATTTAAATCTAGAGATAAAAACAACATTTTTAATCATTATATATGATGAATAATTAATTAAATGTTAAAAAAAGTTTAAATGAAACTGTTTCATTTTAATATTAGATTATTTATTTTTAATTGAGGTTTTTATTTTGGCTTTAGATTTTGTATCTTTGAATTATATATGAGGTTTTTGATTTATTTATGAAGTAATTTATTGTAATTTCAATTAATTATTTTCAAATGACTTTCAATTACCCTGTAATTATAATTTAGAGCATTTTCGTTCAACTTGATGGTGTTGGACACAGACGTGTAAAATATGCTCAATAGCAGTGGCTGTTCATGTCTGCTATAAAATGAAAATAAAATGAAACACAAAATTAACAAAAAATATGGTTCTAAACTAAAAATACATTTAAAATCAAAATAATCGTAAGTCTAAACAAAAATTTCTATCTCAAATTAATATCACCTCTTAAATATAATTCAAAATACAAAATCGAAAGTCAAAATAAAAAATTCTCTATTTAAAATGAAAATCCTTTAAATTAAATTTTAATTTTTTTAATTTGTTTAGATAATAATTTTTAAATTTTATTTGACCATAAAGTAAGTTTGTCTTATTTTTGCCCATTTCATTGTCAAACTATTTAATTTTTTTACAATACTTTTTTACTTTAAATGCGAGATGGACAATCTTTTTTGTCTTCAGAAAAAAGACTGAAATTTACTTTACTTAAGTTACCTGAGAAAATAATATCCAACAAAAGGTGTACAGGAGAAGTGTTTCCATGTGATTCTGTTTATCTAAAAATAAAAATTATCATTGATATTAGGCTTCACGATACTTTTTTGACAGTCCTTAAGTCAATTATTTATATTTCAAACGATCCAAAGACTTTTTGCTCACCTCCTTATTTATTTGCTTAATTCTGATCAAAATACTAATTCATTTCTTCCTCCTACATTTCATCACGAACAGATTTAAGGTTAACTGAAATCTAATAACCGAGGGTTTAACGTAAGAACTTGAAGTGTTGAACCATTTCAAAGAATTCGTTCTTATTTAATTAAATAGTTATTTTTTCAACTCAAATTTTCGTATCACAAGAAACTGTTAATAAAGTTGAAGATTGGGTTGTGGGGATCTGAAGATTTTGTCATTAATGTGTCACACCGATCGCTCTATTT
This sequence comes from Girardia tigrina, assembly GCA_001938485.1. NCBI lineage: Eukaryota > Metazoa > Platyhelminthes > Tricladida > Dugesiidae > Girardia > Girardia tigrina. Next base: position 13,991 of record MQRK01238249.1, on the reverse strand, counting down.
GTTTTACTTTTGAAGCATTGCGGCACCAAACAGTACTAAACTGTTTAAAAATTAAAATATTCGATCAATAAAGAATTAATTTTATCAACTAATCGTTTTTATTTTTTTTTCAAATTTTTGTGAAATCACATAGTAACAACTCTCTATTATAAGTTATTTGGGAGCCGCAATTATCAAGGATTACAAGAATTTTTCTTTTTTTACAGAATAAGTTTTTGATTTATCATATCAAAATAACGTTTAAATATGATTTTTGTCATCCATACTGACGAGTTATAATCATAAAGTAATCCTTATAGAGAAATGCATCTAATAAAGAGGGAACTTTATAGAGCTTTTACTGTAATAAATAAAATTTTTTGGAAAAAAAATTACGAAAGTTTTATTTTTCTATTCGATCAAGAAATATTTCAAGTAAATCGCAAAATAAATAATTTTATCCGAGCAAATATTTTAATATTTGATTCAATAATTAATTAAATCGATTCAATTTTTAAATTTAAATAATTATTTCGGTGATCGATCAAATGCATTCAAATAGAAACAGAGAGTGGAATGTCTCTTTCGCTGCTCGAATGCGAATAACGAACAAGTTGCACTTTCGTTGAGATTTGAGCAAATTGAATAAATATTTTTTTTACGATTGTTTTAAAAATGATTTAAATTTTAAATTAAAATATTTTATATCTGCACAAGAGTTATAATAGGAGAGTAATACTTGCTGTACCGACTGAGTAAGTTCCTAATAAACCGTTCATTGACAAATAATAATAATATTTTCCATTGATTTAATTTTGTTCAAATATGATGAAACAAAAATTTTCTATTTTCCTGAAAAATAAAGATAAAAATGTTTTATTGGTGAAAGAAGTTTGTCTAAAAATGTAAAAATCAGCAATTATATTATTAGAAAATTTAGGTATAGTTCCGTATGGGTCATAGCAAAAAATTACAAGAATTCCAGGAAAAATAATTTTAAAAAAATTATAACGTTTTTTTAAAGTAATCAAACCTTAATGAAAAATACCTATACTGGTTGCGCAATCGCTGGGTTATCCGATTTATTTTAGGTATATTTTTAAATTAAACCTAACAGAAAACCCCAAAATATTATTCAATTTTAAATATAACAAAAATTTTATCTAAAATATTTTTAAGAATACCTTAAAATATGAAACAAATTATTAAACATTTATTTCATTCTGAAATCGTAGTATTATAATTTCCAAAATTAAGTCGAATAATTTCTAGAATAAGTCAGCGAAGCCAGTGATTATGTTTTCCATTGAGATTTTGTGACTTTAACAAACACGTTATATAAGTTTTTTAAAATTATTTTTCCTGGAATGCTTGTATTTTTTTCTATATTTTTATACATTTATTTTTGCCGAGCCCGTAAGTAACAATGCCCGAAAATTTTTATTTTTAAAGTTAAAAAAATAAAAATAATATTTTTCATCTCTGTTTTAATCCAAAATAATTTTTCAAAATCTCATTTCTCCTAACAAATGAAGAAAAACAAGCATCAATTTTTTCATCACAAAACCCACAAATCCGTATTAAAAAACATTTCCGATCGAATTTAACCAAAAATCGACAAATATAAATAAATATTTATTAAATATCAAACTTTTTTAAAATGTTTATATGTTAATAATATTAGTAAAAATCTTTATTTTAATTTTAGCAATTTTTTATAAGCTTCACAATGAAATCAAAAAGTTAAATCATGATAAGTAAATATAAAAAATTTTCGTCTTAATATAATTTTGTCCAAATTTGACAAAACGAAATAATAAATCAAAAATTTCTTATTTAATGAAAAATGACGAAAAATCATTTACAAAAATAGCGATAAAGAAATAGTGAGAGCGGCAGTAAATATTTTTATCTCAATTTATTTTCACCCAAATTTGACTATTTTCATGACAAATAATTATATAAAATGCATTCTTCATGTTGCAAGTAAATCGAAAGAATATTTCAATTTCTACAGTTAAATAATCATTTATTTCAAGTACTTCTTACAAAATTTCCCAAAAAAAATTCTTCGTCGATTTAAGTTGCACTTTCGTTGAGATTTGAGCAATTTAAATAACTATTTTTAACCATTGTTTTAAAAATGATTTAAATTTTAAACTAAAATATTTTCTATCTACTAAAAAGATCTATAATCAGAGAGTAACATTTGCTGCACCGACGGAGTAAGTTCTCTAAAGACAAAAAGACTTTCTTGGTAGAAGCAATACGAAAGAATATTTTAGTTTTCTACAAGTTAGCAAAGAATATTAATATATGCGTTTTTATTTAATTTTGCTCAAATATGATGAAACAAAAACTTTCTATTTTCCTGAAGAATAAAGATTAAGAAAAATGTTTTTTTGTGAAAGAAGTTTATTTCTAAAAATTTAAAAATCAATAATTATATTATCGATTTATTTAAGCCCAAATTTTGAAAAGATGTAGTAAACATTTTTCTACATTCATGGAACAATTATGAGTAAATTACTTACTTAATAATTAAGCAAATATTTTATCATATGAAAGAAAATTTTTATTTTTAAAGTTAAAAAAGCAAAAATATTATATATTAAGCTTTTTTTAATGTTTATTTGTTAATTATTTAAATAAAAATCTCAATTTTACTTTCAACAATTTTTTTATAAACTCATCACGAATAAATCAAAAAGTAAAAATAAAAAACTTTCATCTTCATTTAATTTCACCCAAATTTGACTGAACGAAACAAAAAGAAAGTGTTTCTATTTCCTGCAAATTAATTATATAAAATGAATTCTTCATGTAAGAATATTTCAAATTCTTCAGTTAAATAATCATTTGCAAATATCATTTCCCAAAAAATAATTCTTCGTCGATTTAAAAATCCTCGATTAAATAAATCCTTTACGAAATAATAATCAATAAGAATTAATTAAAAAAATCAATGGCGAATATTTACCAAATATTCCGCAAAGATAATTCGTCATCGATCTGCAAAATCCAATAAAAACAAATTCGATAAAATTTGCGCGTAAATCGATCGAAAAGTGAAATGATAAATAATTTGTTTGAATAATCGATGGAGCAATTTGATTGGCGGTTGTAAACAGAGAACTGGAGCGACATTCAATGGACAGAGAGAGCAAGGAGGGCACCCTGGTGTCGCTGTACCACGCGAGCCACAGTCTCGTGCGGCACCACATCGACTCGTTCGACCACTTCATCGACGTGGACATGAAGAAGATCGTGGCGGCGTACGGCCGCATCGAGCTGCCCGAGCTCAAGTACTTCGTGGAGATGGGGAACGTGCGCGTGGAGGCGCCGACGAGCGTGGAGGAGTCGCGCAACAAGAAGCCGATCGAGCCGAACGAGTGCCGCGTGCGCCACCTGACGTACGCGGGCGACATCGTGTGCGACGTGAAGTACCCGGCGGGCGCGGGCAAGGTGGTGCGGCGCGAGCGCGTGATCATCGGGCGGCTGCCGATC
>MQRK01238238.1:14276-24870 GCA_001938485.1 Girardia tigrina | reverse complement strand
TTTATTTTACATGTAAAAATTCTTATTGTACTTTAAACATACATCAATATTAATACATTAAATTTGTATAATCATCTAATGTATACAAGTATAATCATAAGTACCAAGGTTACTACAACAAGGAGATACAACACATATTATTATCATATGGTTATCAGATTATCATCTAATTGTTAGCGAATTATTATTGTTGGGAGCGTTCATAAAATATAAAACTTTTGAATCTTATCAAATTATTAAATAAACAATTACATTCCGTAAAATATTGTTATAAATATGTTAAAATAAGATTTTCAGAAATTTAATGTAAAAAATTAATTTATGTAAGAAATAAAATAAATTTTACGGTAGGGTTATTAAAAGATTTATGTAAATATTTATTATAAACTAAAAAAAGTTAATTTCAAATTTGATGAAAATATTTAATTGAAATAAAATAAAAAGTTTGATATTTTATTTGAGAAATAAAAGTAAACGAAACTATTTTTGTAACTTTTAAATCAAAGTATGTAACTATAATTTTTTTTTGAAAATGGTAATTGGAATTAAAAATAATAATAATCGTAAAACAAATAAATCGACTTAATTGAAAAATACGATTTTAATTTTATTTTGGAAAATGTAATTGAGAAACAGGTAAATTTAAATGTACCATAAAATTGAAAAATTAATAAAAGACGCAACAAAATCTTTGTGACAAAATTTTAATTCACTATAATTTTTTATTAAAAAAATATAGAATTTTAATTTGTAAAAAATATACTAACCATATTTTTATTTATATCTATTTTTATTTATAATGGTTATGTAAAAAGAAAGTGCAAAAGTTCCTCAAAAAAAATATTTGTTTAAAAAATTCAAATTGTTATAGAAATATATTTTTGTGTTCATGATAATGTCTTTTGAGAAAAAACCCAATAATTATCATATTATTAACCAATTGTTATCAGAGTTGTAGCAAATTGTTATCATAGTTTTAGCAAATTATTATCATATTTTCAACAAATTGTAGAGTTATCAACAACTTATCCATAGGTTTGACTATAAAATTGCTTTAAGAGACGTTTCTATATTTTTAACTATTCATAGTTGTCAGTAGGCTGATCGGATTTATTTACCTTTACTAATTGTCGCTCGATATCTGAACATCACTGTTATCTCAAACTAGTCATTAATCTGCTCAGTTACTTATTTATCGGCTCTCGGTATCTCAATCCATTTTACGGAGACTCTAGTGATACATTACTAACTGTTGTTACTAAAAATAACAATTTGTCTGATTCACTACTCATAAATTCGTAGTAGGCTCCCATAACAGTTCAATGAAATAGCTGCCTCACTCTAGCGATTTACCACACTGTCACTGGTTATATTTGCTTTACATGAATATGTGTGTGGTACGGATCGATGTCTATCAGTTCCTCTAACTCTACTTGCAGAACAGGGAGATCTATCCTAGAAGAATCATTCGTTATTAATCGCATTTTTCTCCTCGACTCCTCAATATTTACAATTACTTTATCAGTCATTCTAAATTCTGGTGCGCGGAACGATAACAACAACGACGAACTCGTAGTCCTTTACTGTTTAAAAATCAATAATAGAGAAACAAATAGGTTAATTATCATTATACATATAAGAACCAAATTTAACTAGATACATATATTCAGGTTAACTCAATCAATTTCAATACACAAAAAAATTCAATTTACAAAGTAACCGGCTCTGGAGAATGTTTCTTTAATCTGTATGTTCGTCTGTTCGATCGCTCGTCAGTCGCTCTAATTTCCTGGGTTCTGTTAATTCTGCTTTAATTGCTTTGTTGCTAGTGCGTTACGATTTATTTTTTTTGTGCCTGCTTGCTGAAATTTGTGATTAAATGTTGTGCGGCTTGGTCTGAAACTGGCTGTAATTATATACTATGGATATGACATTCTGTCATGCTACCTCTTCCAATCACAATTCGCCAACAATAATTTTCAATGCTGATTGGTCCATTCGTGTCGGTTTTGGTGTGCATGTATCTGTGTGTCCAAGATTTTTGGAGTAAGGTTTTGGTTTACTATAGGAATTCTCTAACCTTGCCTTGTAGATTGTTAGTATAATGTGGCTCGTGACTCACGGATTATTCATCGTGAATAATCGCACGATGATTTTTCTAGACTTTTGACTGATTCACTTAAGTTTTAATTAATTATTTTATATATGCTAATTAACTTTCTTAATTTGACAGGAGTATATTTTCGTTCAGGGAAACGTCGGCCGTTCGCGTATTAGAAAAATTGATTCGGGATGCGAGGATCTCTCAGGAGAGGGTCACTTATTCAATTTCGACTACTGGGTAAGCCTTGACGTAACTTCATATCTTTTACTCATTTACATGGTTATTTTAGCCTCCAGACATACATCACAATCATATTCAATAATTGATTTTTAAGTCATCTTAAGAAATCGATATACACACAAATGCTTATAATTAATTGATTCATTAATTTGAATCTTCCAGTGTCTTTTCCTTCTTCCTCATAACAATTCCATCTATCAATTCATATTGATCGAAATTCTTGAAATATTTACTTTTCTTCACTTCAACATTTATATTCTGAGAGAAACCTCCAAGTCATTGATGTATTGATTTCAATATTGAATCTGACAGTTGTATCGCTTTGATGTATTCATTATTCAAATCTCCTGATTCCATGGTGTTTATGAACTTTATTTTTGATTTATTTGACTTTGCTTCGTGATGACATGTCAAACACTGAGTGTTGTTGCATTTTTTGTGCCGATAATGGAGAGACCGAATAATATTTCCCGTCATGAATCTCGCATCGTTATTTCCACCGCCACCATCGACATACGAGCAATCCATCAACTGATCATTCTTATCGTTATTGTGATAATCAGTACCGTCAATCGGTATCTTTAAAAACAGCTCTGAATAGAACTGTTTGATGCGCTCAAGATTCTGAATAAATGCCGAGCTGTCCATTAGATACTCGAAATCAGGTTGAAAGAAACGCGTATAACCCGCCATTCGTTTGGCGCATCCAATTAGATTATTGAAATTAGCGCGCTGATTTGATAACGAGTTCAGATTCAATTAATTCGATTTCAACCGAACGATTCTCGTCAATCATTCAAATAAATACAAAATGAAACTGGATTTGATAAATTCAATTGTTAATTCCGTGTCGGCCGGAATCTCATAATATGGATTACCAGATAAATCGGTTCCTTTTAATATTGACGCTGATTTTTCATTCAGCTCGAAAACTCTCGATGAAAATAATCTCATTCTAATAAATTTAGTCATTAACAAAAGAGTCTCGAACAATTTTATTCTCAAAATCAAATGTTTTACAATTTTCATCAAAATTACTTAAACAAATTACATTTTAACCTCTTCCAGAATAATTTTTTTCTCACACAAATTCGAATCATTTTTCAACAAAAAAAAACTAATAAATATAAAGATAATTTTTTGACTTATTTTTTTTCTTTTAATAAAAAAATTAAATATGTATTTCTTAATCAATTCGTAAAATTGAGTACATAGTTTTTCATCAATTCATAAAAGTTCATCAGCATTATCATTCTCTTTTCCGATATTCCAAAATAAAATTAAAACTAGACTAATTAGCAATCCATGTCTTGAATTGCGGACTAATAGGCTTGTTGGTTTTTGTCATGTAAATTAAAGCCTTATGAACTGTGCGGACTACAAATTTCTTCCCATAAAATAATGTCTGAAATATAGGCTTGACTCAAAAGTTTCTGTCGAAATTCCAATAAAAAATGAATATCAGCAATGTATTTAATCATCAACGCCACATAAGTTTTCAAAATATTCACCATCATGCTCAATGCATCGTTGCTACCTTCCCGGTAACTTGTTGATGCCATCCTGGAAGAATTACTGCGGTTTTGAGTCAGCCCATTACTGAATATCGTGTATTACAACAGATGAATTGGCATAATCCTTTACTTGCAAGGCAGATTTCCTTGGTCAGAAAAGTAATAATTCGAAGGGGTCAAGTCTGGTGAGTATGGTGGATGTTCAAAAATGTTGAGACAAAGCTGAGTAATCTTCTCTTGTGTGATGGTAGCCGTATGGGGCCTCGCATTGTCGTGCTGAATGTCGAGATTCCCTTGAGACATTTGTCTTCGCCGTTTTTTAAAAACGGCTACATTCAATTTTTCCAACAGGTCGCAATAATATTTAGCAGTTATACTCTCATTAGGGGGAAAAGGGTGCATCAAAATAATCCCTTGTGAGTCCTAGAATAGACTTAGCATGAATTTCATTTTGGTAAGGAGGGCTTTTGATTCCGTCTGACACCAATATAAAAAAATAAAATCTTAAAAAGGTTCAAGATTTGTGCCGTTGTTGATCACTGTTTTGCCAATAAACCCAGGTTTCATCAGCTGTAATAAGGCAATTTGCTGTAATATAGAAAATTGTTGCAGTGGAGCTGTCGAAGTAATTGCTCACAGATTGTAACTCTTTTTGTCTTCGCTGCATCAGTCAGCACATATGGTATCCACACGTTGCAAAAATAGCGCTTTCCTATTTGAATTAATCGTCTTCTCACACCTTCCTTGTCACTCCCAATACGATTAGCAATTTTTCTTGTTATAGCTCGCGGATCTTCTTTGAGAACAGTTAGTGGGAGCCTTTGTGTGGCTCATCCTCACGGACAAAGTTTTCACTATTGAATTTTGCTACCCAGTCGAAGCATGTTCTGAGGCCAACTGTGCCTTCACCAAAGATGTAGTTGATTTCTTTATGATTATTGACAGTTCTCTCTTCCAGTTATAATAAATAATTTTTCTAATATCTTCTCGAGATAACTGCATTTTCAGTACGAATACTCACTAGAAAAAACGAAAAACATTCGTAATAGATTTAAACAATGTTTAATTTCATACAAATTAAGTATTTTATTATAAAAGTTCTGTTCAAATTTTGAAAATGTTAACATATATTACTAACATATTTACTGAAAAGTACATGGTAAAAATTTCCTTAACCGCCAATACATAGAACTAATTTTAGAAAGCTTTATTCATCGGCAGAAAATTTTGAGCCAAACCTGTATATTGACATCCATTTATATTTCTTTTGAATGGTCCACAAAAATCAATGTATATTTTCTGTAAAATTCAATTCAAATATATTTTCTGGATGAACATCCACCAATTGCTTATATGCGTGTCTTTCGTCTTTCGTTTTGATCGTTAGTGTCTTCAATTTCTGACAATTTATGCAACTTTAAACAATTTCTTTTATAAATTCTCTCATATTTTCCATGTCGAAATCATCTCGGAGGTAGTTATAGACATTTTTACTACCTGCATGACACAACAATTTGTGCATTTCTTCAATAAAATTTGCTCATTCTACCTTTGGGATCCAGTATTTATTATCTTGATTTATGACTATATCATTCTTTAATGCCAATTTTCTTGTTCGCCTTTACTTATGTCCTCGATTTTCTGTTTTATTTCATTATTATTCTTCTGACATTTAAAACCATCTAATTCTTCGCTTAATGTTTGTATTCTTGTTTTAATATTTCCTTTCTTGGCCTCTTCATGCATTGTTTGACACTGATTGCATAGTTCGCACGAATTTCTTGAAATTGCATCAGCATTTGAATGTTTTTCACTTTTTTGAGATTCCATTTTCGTGTCAAGACTACTCAGAAAATTTATCCATGTTTTGAACTGTGGTGTGATAGGATTCTTTGTAGTCATCATAAAAGTAATAGCTTTATGATCTGTTCGCAACAAAAATCGTTTTCCATACAAGAAATGTTTAAAATGCAGTGTGAAATAATAACTTGAAAGTAGTAGCCTATTTCATGTTTATTCATTTTATGTGAGCCATAGACAATCACCCTTTCTCTTCCACATTCGTGTTTCTGTGATAACTCCACCCATATAATATCAAAACGTACATCTGTATCAAGTATGAAGTCTTTGGAAAAATCAGGATATGCCAAAATTGGAGTTTTAATTATTCTTTCTTTTAGTTTTTGAAAAGCTTCATCACATTCTTTAGTCCAAATCAGTTTCTTATCCTTATTTTTACCACATAAACCTTCCAATACTTTTGCATATCTTGCGTAATCCTTTATAAATTTTCTGTAGTAATTTGTCAAGCCCAAAAAGCTCCGTAAATGATTAATGCATGATGGGCTTTGAAACTTGCTTATCGCGTCAATCTTTTGATTTATCTGTTTCGATATCATCTTTACTCATGATATATCCTAAGAATTTAGTCTTTTCTACTAAAAATTGACATTTCTTCGGATTTATTCTCAAACCTGATGGTTGAATTTTCTCACATACGTTTTTTACTCTTTGAAGATGTCCTTTTTTATCTTTTGCAAAAATCAAAATATCATCCAAATATACGACTGCTTCTTTCCAATTCAAATCTCCCAAAGCTTTCACAATTATCTCCTGAAAAGTTACTGGGGCCGCTGCAATTCCAAAAGGCATTCTTTTGAAACAGTATTGACCGTACTTTGTTAAGAATGCCATCTTAATCTTTGATTTATCTTCTAATTCTACTTGATGGTAAGTGTTTCCAAAATCGATAGTAATAAAATATTTTGCCCGTTTGGTGTATAACAACATGTCGTCTACATTTGGCATTGGAAACGTTGGTTGGCCGGTATTTTATTTAACTGACGAAAATCTACACATACTCGAATATCTTGCTTTTCTTTTTTCAAAACACATACTAAAGGAAAGTTCTAAGGAGAACTACACTTTTCGATAATATCGTTTTCTTCAAAGTGTCTTATAATATCACCCAGTTTCTCTTCAAATTTTTCGGTTGTCAATATATGGTTTTACCAGTACTGGTTCTCCATGCGTTTCTATCTTATGTTTCTGCTAACGAAGTTTTTCCAATATCCCATTTATCAGCCATGAATATCAATTTGTATTTTTTAAAAGTTCCATTAGCTGATTGTCACTTGCAGTATTGTACAAATCTTTTATTCTTTTTAATCTATCTTTATCAGGCGGAATATCTCTAATTGCCAATATCGCATCGATATTTGATGCTTCTGTTTTCAGCTTAATTCCAAATTTATCCAAAAAATCTGTACCGGCAATCATTTCCGGATCTATTTTTTGACAATATAAAACTCTATTGTTTTCTGTACCCTTTCTATTATTACCTTTGATTGTACAGTTCCATAGTTTACAAGTTCTGAGTCATTCGCACAGTGAATACACTTCCTTGTTTCTCTAATCTAAATTATTTTTCATACTTTTGATTAAATCCGCTTTAATGACATTCACTCGGGCTCCTGTATCTGAACATTTTTACGTTTTATACGAAATTCTACACTTGATCGTCCTTTCGATTTTTTATAATTTATGTCAAACTTTGCTATTTTTAATATATTTATTGTAATATTTCTTATCTTTCTTTCTTTTTCTATATCCATGCTATCATATTTTTCATTATTTTCTTTATTCAAACTGTCTAATTCACACATTTCTAGAGGAATATTTTCATACGTACAATCAAAAATACATCTGTATTGACCTTCTAATGAAGCACACTGATCACCTCTCCCTGTGATCGTGCATCCTAGTTTCCCTGATTATCTCTGAATTTTCTGTAACCTCATCAACCAGTTCATCAAATTCCGCTACTGGATATTTCCTATTTGTGTACGTCTGCAAGTCTCTATATCTTTGATTCGAGTAATTTTTACTATCATTTTCCCACCTATTTCTTCCATTATTCCGTTTCCATTGATTGCGGTCCTTAAACCTATTCGGGTTTTCGTAACATTTTGTTTTTATGTATCCTCTTTTATTGCAATGATTACATTTCATATTTGGACACTCTCTTCTAACATGTTTCTTCATGACATGCCAAACAAATAATTTTCCTGACTTTAAAATTTCTTCTTCTATCTTTTAGAATTTCTCTATTCCGTGGTCTTGCTGTTCTCCTTTTATTTTCCAGTGTTTTCCATTCATTTTCTCTTTTGTTCATACGTACAATATGATAACACTGGTGCATTTCTTTTCTTTTTATTAGGTTCAAACATTCTCGTTTGTATTTCTTCAATCTCATCAGATTTCGTGATACCTTAAATGGTTATTTGCTTTTGGATATCATCATCATCTATCAAATTATCGTAGTTCTTTCTTATTCAAGTGGGATAATTTCAATCCACTATTCCTGACACGACAGTGATTTAGCAGGTTACCCGGCCATTTCTAGCTAGGAATAAAACTCGCTGTTACACCCATTGTAGCGCGCGTGCGGCCCCGGACATCTAAGGGCATCACAGACCTGATATTGCTCCATTTTATTTAGCTAAACGCTATTTATTCCTCTAAGAAGTCAGCATTTGCGATTTAACACAAATATACTATTTAGCACTCTACCAATTTTTCTATTAGTTCGTCATCCTTCCTAAATATTATTGTTGGATCACCAGAGTCAATTCTCAAATCTAAAATTTCTTTCATTAGGTCTAGTATGGTTTTTTCCTTGGAGAAAGCTGCTCTTTTTACTCTTCGCATGTTTCACCGGGTGCTGTTTCATACTTTATGATTGCATCCGGAGTCATGTATGACGTTTCCATTAGGATTTTCCTTTCCTCTGAAAATCCCATTCTCTTCACATACCTGTTGAAGTTCTTTATGAATGCTTCCACTTTTGTCTCAAATCCGTTGAATGTCTCGGGACCTTTGATGTTCTGAGTCACGTGGTCGTGTGTCGCCATATTAAGAACACCGATTGGACTTTTCATATTTTATTAACTCAACAGGTTTGATTGTCCTTAAAACCATTTTTGTCAAAACTTTCGAATGAGTGCATTCTCTCTAAATTGATTAATGACTTAATTCTTATTATTTTTTAGCAAATAGAGAAATAAATAATCTATTAAAATATTTATTCAAAACTTATTGGATAAAAATAAAAATGATAAAATAATTATTTACAAAATATTAATTTGATTTATTTATTAAAAATTGTAAAAATTAATTAACTTATTTAAAATTTTACAATTATTTTAAATTAAAAATAGATTTAAATATTACATATTTTTAGATAATAAGAATTCAAATATTAATCATCCATCTGGGTAGGAGAGACACAATTCCAAATCAACATACAACATTCAAACACCAAACATCAAACATTCAAAATATTCCTCGCAATATAACTGATAAACAAAATTTTTATTTCAACATTAATTCAAAGAGAAAAAATATATTTTTTAATATATTAAAAAGATGATAAAAATAGATTACCAAAATGACACATTGTGTAAAAGTCCCAATTTAGTTTAAAGTTCATTATTGGTTCTCATTGCGGAGAGAACGTGATTTATGTCCGGGACATGCATAAAGAAATCATCCTTCGATCCTTTCAGTAAATTTTTATTTTCATCAACTAACTTGAAATAGCTCTCATGAATCGAATATAATGTCGTCTGAAGTTCTTCTAAATAATTATCTGAATCATTTACTTCCTCTAGTAATTGTTGGGCAATCCTTTGTCTCATTTCCACAGAGTATATATATTTGCCCATCAATTTCGTCTCAAATTTTGCAAAAGGAACAAAAGGTTCTACCTGAATAACTCGACCATTATTGTTCCAAATGTCCACTCGATCATCAATTATACAAGTAGTTTTCAGAAAATAATTGAACTGTTTTTCCAATGTTTGTAATTTTAAACAAGATTTTAAAATATTTTCTGCAGTTGTAATTCTTTTACCGAAAAACTTCTTCTTAGGATCAATTAATTTCAATATTTCACTAACATAAGGGAAATTTCCGGCACTCATGACATGGAGTTCAAATTTTGCTGAAATGTTTGTGAGGAATTCGTCCAATTTCGGTCGTAATTTAGTCATCTGACTAATATACGGATGTTGACCAGATAGAGAGTAATAATGCACATTTTTAATTCTCTCTAGGGTCACAGGATCCTTCAGAAAGATAGAAGCAATTAGTGTTTGGTCCAGGTCACAAATTAGGATAAGTTTTCGCTGTTTCAAAACATTTTTAAAATAATCCAGAGAGTATTTCATGAAAATATTAATATTGTGATTATAATGATAAAAGAACTTATTTAAATGTATAAATTATTATGTAATATCATTTGATAAGGAAATAATCAGTTTACCATGAATTATAACAGAGATATTTGAGGATATTATATTTTTTGATGAATATTAGTTGAGGTTTGTCTTTTATTTGAAAGAAAATACAAAATTTTAAAAAAGTAAAATATATATTTTGTTACAAGAAAAAACTTAAATACAATAAAATAATTAAAGATTATGGAGAAACTAAACATAAAATAAAACCAATTAAAAATCCTTTTTAATTTTATTAAAAATTATAATTAATCTTATTTATTTTATCTAGTTAAAATTAGATTGATATTATTTGAATAAATATTTTATAAAACAGATTATAAATAATCATTCTTTATTATTCATTTATTACCAAATGAATATAGCGATAAGGAAATTAATTTTAAATTAATTTTATTGTTAAAAAAATAAAGAAAAATATAAATAATTTAAACTGT
>MQRK01238237.1:14059-32638 GCA_001938485.1 Girardia tigrina | reverse complement strand
CCGCCCCCCCTACGCTACGCCACTGCTTCTAACAGTGGTCTTTAGTCGGTATTTCAAATAAATTGTATTATATATTTTAATTTTTACACATTCACTGTCAAAAATTTCAATCTATAGCATTTATATAATGGATTTATATCTCAGCAGTTAAGTATGTTCATAAAACATAACAAATTATTCCACATAAAATATTTAAATGCAAAATATTCTTTCCTAAACTTTGTTTTGTGTCAAAACTGTATTAAGAAGCTCAATTTAATAACTTGATAGCACAAATTGAAATAAATTTAGAAAAATAATTTATCCTTTGAGTTTTCATATAAAATAATAAAAAAAATTAAAGAAAACATGAATCCATTATAAACTTAAAACAATCGAAGTAAGTAAAATAACAGACAACTCAGAAGGACAATGAATGCATATCAATACATTATGGTAATAATTAATGTAAATCAGTAGATAGATCAACTTGACTACACTAGAGAGAGAAAAATTTACGGAAGGCATTACTGGATAATTGGATTTGGAAGTACGGATCATCAAAGGAGATACATATGGACAATTAAAAAAACCTTTGAATTAAAACTTTTTCAAAGACACGGTGATGATATTCAACAATTAGAGATGCCATAAATATACTATTTAAAAAAAATCACATAGATTGAAAAGAAGTGTTAGTAGAAATAGAATTTATGTTGAACGGAAAAAATCAGGCAGCAACGGGAATATCTCCAGCCGAAATAATCTTTGGGAGGAAACTTAAGCACTGGTGGAAAATACCACTTCAAAGATACAAGATGAAGAAGATAAATTCTTCTTGCACAGTGAAGAATTTACCTGTTAGCTAAAAAAGCAATAAAAATGCTTGGATGACCAGTGTCATCTTTACAGAAATTTTGCAAGAGTGTGATGCAGAAAGTGCAAAAATTTTGCTTTTACTGGATAACTGTACAGCACATCCAGAAGGCACCCATCTCACTAATATTTAACTTCAATTCTTACCCTCCAATACAACATCGATAATGCAGCCTTTAGATCAGGGTATTATTCATTCTATGAAGGCTAACTATAGGCATTGCCTACGACGCAGAATTATTTCACTAATTGATGACGGTGAAAAAACAGCTCAAGAAGTAGTCAAAAGCATCAACGTACTTGATGCATGTCACATGGTGGCAACTGCATGGAGCACTGTGTCAACTGCTACTATTCAGAATTGTTTCAAAAAAGGAGGTTTTACAAATCCCACAATGAAATTTATTGATCCTGTCTATGAAGAGGACATTGAGTCACCTACTGGCATGAATGAGCAGGAATTCTTAAATTTGGTCAAGTCAACAGCAAACTTCCTGTTGTAGGAGAGGTCACTGATGCTGATATTGTCAAAGAAATTCAAAACCATAAACAAAGGGTATTTTATGAAGAGAACAGTGATTTTAATAATGACACAGAAGACATGCCATTACGTCTACCTTCATCAAAGAAGTGAATAACGCATTACAAATTTTGAGAACAACGCTCGAGGTTCGTGGTGGCTGCTTGAATGACTATTCAATATTTTATAAATTAAAGGTGTCAATTGGGCGACTATTACAAACTTCACTCTCTCAAACAACACTGGATGCATTTTACTGTTCCTCAACTTTAATACAGTACTGTAATGTGTACATGTGGACTATACTACACTGTAATACAGCTCTATAAATGGAATTCATCAGTGTCACTTAGTTGTTCAATGTTCAAAACAATATTTTGCCGTTTTACTAATTAATATTATCAGCCGGTTTATGTAATCAAATGGAGGCGACCCAATGTGATCACATAAAGCGGCGCCCACTGTATCATGAAATAATGAAAATTATGAATTTTAGTAAATTGAAGTTTAATAAAATAATTAGTAAATTAAGTTTAAAAAAAATAAACAAATTAGTTTTAAAATATTTTTATAAGTTATTAAACGAGTTATAAGAAATAAATATAAATGTTAAGATTCAAAGGATTAATTTTATCGGAAATTAATACACATTTTATTTGAATAGTCAAGAAAACAACAGAAAAACCAATTTAAAACGATGATTAATAGTATTAATAGAAGCTCTATTGAAAATTGCCCCGTCAAGTCAAATTATATGGTTAATAAAAATACTGAAAATCATATTTATGCTTTTAATATGGTTTATAAGCTAGCTTTTGATAAATGAATTTACTTTATAATTTTAATCGTGTGGAGTTCTGTTAAAGCTCAGTATCCATTAAATGGTTAATTAGGAAGTTAATGCAATTTCTCTAACTTCTATCAAATAACGTGAACGAATTTATTTTTCTGCGTAAATTTAAGTTGTAAATTAATGTTGTTTAGTTTTATATATTTTTTAAAAATATTATTTTGAAATTATTTTATCATAAATTATGCTTGCAATTTCAAATTATTTGCACTTTTTTTTGAAAGTGCGATCTAATTATTGAAATTCATTTGTTAAATAATAATTTATTTAATTAAGTTTGAGTATCGACAACCAAAGTTCAAAATTGTTTTAAAGTAGTTGTGTTTTTATAATAAACAAAACATTATACGTTGTAATTGAATTAAATGTTTTGAAAATAAAATAACTTGTGTTTGAAATCAGTAATGTTTAAATGTGTTGCATGTAACATGTGGTCTTTTCCGCTGCTTGTGATATTTTTTAAATATAAATTGGAAAGTCGTGTTCATTCTTTTATACCAAAGTTATGATTTATCAAACATCAAATGGAAAATGTTTCATTTGTCTGGAAATTTAATGTTTATTGTGAAAAGATGTGAAATTGAGATCAATTACATTTTTTAAAAGATAAAAGTAAAATTTAAAATAAAAATAAATGTTTTTAGACAATATATCCCGTAAAATTTCATTTTTTTATTTTATTCAAAAATTATTTATTTTAGATACATAAATATTTAAAAATGACGATAAATTGTTTCAAAAACACAAAAAAAGCTCATATTATGTTGTTATTAATTTCAACGTCATTATGAGGATTATCAATGACATATTCTGATAAATTGTGGTCGGAAGTATTTGGTAGGGAATTTTTTGTCAAAAATCAATAAATGAAATTGAAATAAATTGATCAGGAATGTTTTGTCGAAAGATTAATAAATTAAATTAGTTTAATTTTTTTAAATTTTCTCCTAAATACTATTCATACCTTCTGCTTTTGTTGCTTTTCTCAGTCATTTCTCTCTTTAATTATCTACTTTCGATGATATTGGCCTACTCTACATATGAAAGTTCTGTTCTTTCCTGTTTTGTCTCTACTAGCTTCTCAACTATTTCCTCAATTTTCTGGAATGCTTCTAAGGGGATTATATCCCTGGTTCTAATCTCTACAAGCTCTTTCATTATCTCTAAGATATTCTTCTCCTTAAAGAATGTTTCCCAGATGTCTCCTGATTTTTTGTCATATTTTCTTATTGCCTCTGGGGTCATTAATACAATTACTAATACCGCCGTCCTTTCTTTCTTAAATCCCATAATTTTTTTATATATATCGAAGCTAATAAAGAATTCTTCCAATTTTGTTTCTGACTCGTCGAATGTCTTTAGTCCTATTATAATTGGTGTCACATGGTTGTGTGTTGAAATGTTAAGAATACTGACACAAATATTTTGCAACATTTATTATTACAACAATGAAAGTTGTCTTCTCGAAATATCGTTCACAAGTCTATATTCTAGATCAGATAAAATCAATTGAAAATAAAAAAATTATATTGAATGATATAGATCATGGGTCTCCAAACTTTTGACAACGCGAGTCAAATGGTGCATTGGAAGATAGTCCCGCGGGCCACATATATAACCTTTTCGTCCTAAATAAATTATGATATTAAAAACGCATAATCAGTGATTACACAGATAAAAGATAAGTTTATTAATAATATGAACATATAAAATTATAATTGTAATTACATGATAGTGAAAATTTTGAAAATATATTCAAAACAATAACATTAAATTCCATTTAATAACTATTTTTACAAAAAAATTGACGATTAGCAGGAGGTCTAACTAGTGAGAATTGTGTAACTGTTGTTGATTTTGTAAAATATCTGAATAATCCGGTAGAATCTTCGAAGCACTAATCATAAGTAAGGATTTTAAATGTGAGTCTGACAAAGAAGTTCTGTATTTTGATTTGATATACTTTATTTTAGAAAAAAATTGTTCGAAAAGGTAAGTCGTGCTAAATAATAGAAATAAACTGGCATGCAAATTTTTTTAAATTTGGAAAGTGGTCGAAATCCATATTTTTATAAAAATCAATCAAGTTTTCTTCCTTATATTTATCTATAATATGTTCATCTGCCTGCAGTTCAATTACTTCCATTTGAAAATGGGTTTGAATATTTCCAATATCACAGTCGAACGGATTTTGTAAAAACCTTATTTCCGCAGCATTAGTATCCAGTTCAGCAAAACGTTTCCGAAATTGTTGTTTTAGGTCTTCGATAGCTATATTTACGAAAGGCAAAGGAAATGTCCCTTGGCACGTTTTATACAATTCTGCACAGCATTGAATATGTGTAAAATTATAATTGTTTATTTGGCTTTCTAACAGTAGCAACTTTGCTCTGAATGCCTTTATATTTGTGTAAAAATCGCAAATTAAATTATTTTCACCTTGTAATTTTAAATGTAAATTGTTTATATTATTTACCAAATCTGCAAAAATTGCCAACTTCCAAAACCATTCATGATTTGACAAAAGTGGTTCAGAGTGATCTTTCTTGGTAAGGAAAATATTAATTTCATGTCTGAGTTGAAAGAAACGGAAAAGAACTTTTCCACAACTAAGCCAACGAACAGCGGTGTAGTATGTCAAATCTATATATTCGGAATCACATTTTTCAAGGAAAGTGCGAAATTGGCGATTATTAAGTGCATGGGCACGAATCAAGTTTGCCATTGAAATGAAGGGCTTCAATACGCGGCTCATATCAATATATTTTGCACAAAGTGATTGCTAGTGGATCATACAGTGAAAAAACAGGTTTTGATTTTCCAATTATTTCACAAGCTTTTGAGATTTGTCCAAACAAACCTTTTTTTATACCAGCCATGTTTCTTGCGCCATCAATTGTAACGCATTGTAATCGACTCCAATCTAACTTATAATCATTTAATGTTTTTTAAACTTCCTTTGACATGTCCTCTCCCGTTGCAGTGCTATGCAGGCAAACAAAGTGAAGCTAATTCCTGCGTAACGTTAAGATTATTGTCAACGCCGCGAAAAAATACCACAAGCTGTGCGGTATTAGAAATATCAGTTGATTCGTCCAAAGTCAAAGAGTACCAATTGAAACTTTGTGCTTTATTAATTGTTTGTTTAAAGATGTTGTTTCCGATATGTTCAACAAGTCGACCAATTGTATTTGGTGCAAGACTTACCATTTTAAACATATTAATTTTTTCTGGACATAACTCAGTCACTGCTTCATGATACAATCTTTAATCATATTGCCATCGGTGAACGGTTTTCTTCTTTCAGTCAGCAAATACGCAATTTTCTAACTTGCCAAGGTATAGTTTTCATTATTCTTTTTCTGTTTCATAAAAAATTTTTGTTGTGATTGTACAGTTTGAGATAATGATTCCAATTTATTTAGCTGCTCTTTTTCTTTAAATTGGGAAAAGATTTCAGCATGTTTTGTGTCATAGTGACATAAACATAAATTTATGTTTTGCGTTCTGATAATTATAATCGGTCGGAAAATCAAGTCGTTTTCTTTCGCAACGAAAAGATATAAGTAATTAGTCTAATTTGAAAAATCAAGAAATAATGTATTTATCTTTCAAAACAGTTGCCAAAATAAAGCAAGATAGAACAAATTTTTACATAATAAAATTAATTAAATTTAACAAATATTTTCAATAAAATTCTTTTAAACTCCGATCGGAGATGCTGATGGGGGTAGATTTCCGACAAATAGTTTGACCAAATTTGGAAACGAAATTAAGTTATAAATAACAATATGTGATTTTAATATATAAGTATATTTACATGCTTAAAAGTTTTTTTGTTAATATTAATAATAAAAAATGAAATTATTTTTTTATATATATTAATGAATTATTAATTTTACAATTTAAAGTTAAATTTAAAGTTTAAATTATTGAAAATCGTTATTTAATTTTTTTATTCAATGTAAGTTGTCGTAGTAAGGGCCGTAGTTTGGAGACCCTGATGTAGATAATGATTTTGTTTTATTATTTCAAATAAATGTTTTAAAACTGCAATTTTTCTAATCAATTAAAACACATTTTTATTAATTAACAATTATTAACATAATTATTCCACAAAAACAAAAATTTATTTTTAAGATTTATTAATTTTGCCATATTTAACATATGAATGGAGAAAAATATAAATAGGAAAGAAATAAATATATATATTATTTCAAAGTTGTGTTCTAAGTTATACAGATACGTTTTTCACGCTCCCAACACTTTAAGTGTTCTTTT
The DNA here is from genome assembly GCA_001938485.1 of Girardia tigrina. Taxonomy (NCBI): domain Eukaryota; kingdom Metazoa; phylum Platyhelminthes; order Tricladida; family Dugesiidae; genus Girardia; species Girardia tigrina. The sequence goes on along the minus strand of MQRK01238237.1, from coordinate 26,132 downwards.
TAACAACCGAAGAAACATATTTTTAGAATATAAATGAATGACCTCTGTTCCATCCGATCTCCAGGTTGCCCGAAAGACCCAGCGGTAGTAGCACAGAATTTCTGGAATTTCGTGGTGAGCCAATTTTAGATTGTCCAGAACAATCATCATTTTTTTATCGTTAATTACACTGAAATTAGAACTTTTAATGAAATAAAGCGTTTATTTTGGTCACAAAAAATAATCGCCAGAACTAAATAAATTCGTTAATCAAAATGAACTCGTAAATCGTTCAGAAATATACGAATCAAAAATTTTTAAAACAAAGGAATCTATAAACTTAATTCAAATTCGATTAATTGTGAAACAACAAAAATGTAAAACAATAATAACCGATCAAAAAATTCATTAAAAGTGATTATTGAGCTTGATGGCTGAAAGATGGGGCCAATCAAGTCTCCCGGACATTATTTTAACCTGGGTAGTCCCGGGTTCCATGGTGGCATGTATTGTTACCGGTTGTTGTGTTCACAGGGTCGATCGTTTCGCATCCACGCGTGGATCGTCGAGTACCGCACTCGATCCATAATTTACGTTCGGCAGAAAAGAGGGCCGTCCATTAATTTGATCGGTGTACATTGTTTAAAATTCGGTGAATTTAAAAAAATCCGACGAAAATAATTTATTTTGTATAATAAAACAAACTCGTTACATTTAAAAAGTGTTGTAAAAAGTCAATATTAACAATAAATATTGAAAAAATTTTCCTGGAAAAATACACAGATCAAAAACAGAAAATAAAAAATTTATACAAGTTTTTTCATTAATTAGTATCACAAACAAATGTTTTTTTCTTTGATTCAAGATTTTGTTGGAGTTTGGATTTGATTTTCTTGTTGAATAGTTTGGTTGATGAATTGATTGTTGAATTGTTGATTGATTTGATTTTTATTTTGTTGGGGAGTGACAACGAACGCAACATTACCCAACGCTTTCGAAGACGACTGGTACGCTTGAAAAAGAAGTGGTAAAGGCGGGTTATAGCGAGGGCAAACGCGTTACTCCTTTTGGGTAGTGTACCCTGGTGTATTTGCTGTGTTGTGTTTGTTCAGATGTTGTGGCATCATTGATTGTGTGGTTCGAGTGCTCTGCGTTTTCGTTGTTTGATTGATGTATGGTATGCGTGTCAGTGTTGATATTTTGTGTTGGGAAAGTGTAGGTTGTTGTGGCAGTTGCTTTTAGTGGTGCGGCATGAATGTCGGTTAAAATGCTCTGATTGTCGTGTTGGGACGATGAAGCGTGCATGACTGATTTTTTGATGGAACCGTCATCCTCTATGAAAATTGCAGGTTTTGTGTTTTACAAGTGAACAACTATTTCTTTGTTGTCCTTTAGAATTTTAGCATTATTGGAAAAGAGTTGGACAATTTTGAAAGGGCCTTTGAATGATGGAGCTAAACCGGATGCGTGTTGGTTCTTTAACCAAAGATATTTTGCATCGTATAGTGATTTCGGAAGGTGTGGTTTGAAATTGCTTTATACACCTTGCAATAATAATCGTTGTCTAGGGATTCGAAGTGGAGTCTTGCTTTTTGGATATTTAACTCGGATGGTGGGGCGTTTCGATCTATGAGTTCGGCGATGAAACGTGTGGAATGACCGAATACGGCTAGGGTGGGTGAAGTGTTGGTGGACGAAAAAGGTGTGTTGCGCCAACCTAAAAATACGAAGGGTTAAACATCGATCCAACTGTTGGTCTTTTTGGCAAGGATTCGCATTGATGTTTTGAAGGTGCGGTGAAAACGTTCAATTGCACCGTTGACTTCGGGGTGGTTTGCTAAGGTTTCGATATGAGTAGTGCCAAGGTGACTATATCTTTGAATAAGCCAGCCTTAAATTGTCTTCCTTAGATGGATATATGTTTTTTGGTGTTTTTATATATGTTTTATATGTTTTTATTACACCAACTTAAACAGGAGAAGAAACCAACAAAGATCAACGAATAACAATTACCAAGGAGGGGGTTACAATCAACGACAATATAGAGATAGAGGAGACAATAGAGGATCAATAGCGAACATTGAAGATGAATATGAAGAATCGGTAATAGAGGAAGATTACCCAAAAGACAGAGCCTCGACAGAAGTGGAGCCAGTCAGGGCAATAAACTAATAAATATAAAGGACTCCCAAAATATCGGTATTTATAGTAAAAGTAGTATAATAGATATTATAGACGTAATTAGTGACAAATCAAACGGTAGAATGGAAAGTAAATGATAAAGTTAGGAAGTTTATAAAAAAAAGATTTATACGGAGATAATTGTGGAAGATGTTTAGTTGAACCAGTAGAGGTTAGAAATACTAGCGAAAAAACCAGGATTTTAACCACAGAAGAATGAAAAGCTGAAAATATCTTATGCAACAAAATGCAAGGTCGACCTAGTGTAAAAGTAAAAATACAACATATCAAGGAGAGGACTGTTTATTAGACACTGGGGCTAGAGTGAACGACATGAGCAAGACGATTTTTGACAAACTAAAGGATGGGAAATTGGAAGCAGCAGATATTAAATTACACTGTGCTAATAATAGTCCACTAGAATGTATTGGTAAGATATCAGTGAATGTAAATATCAAAGACAAACAGAGAAATATATCGTTCATAGTTGTAACCGACATTAAACCAGACAAAATAGGTGGGATAAATTTCCAGAGTGAGTTCGGAATTGAGTTATTTTGGAAAAAGGAAAACGATGAAATACCCGATCAAAATTTTCAGGTATGTAATTTAGAAGCAAGATTCGGCCGGAAAGTGACAGACGAGGAACAATTTTAGAAAACCAAAAATACGATGCATTTCGCTGATAAACCGAAGATAATCAATATCGTAGAGAGATATAAAAGAGTTTTCATGGCGGATAAATGGGATATAGGATGCACGACACTGATAAAACACAGAATAGATACAAAAGGACCGCCAATTAATTTGAGACCATATAGACAGCCAATCAATCTAGAAGAGAAAATCAATGAAACTATAAAAAACCTGTGTGAAAACAACATTATAAAGAAGTGTAACTCTCCATGGAATATTCCGATGATATGCGTGTGGAAAAAAGAAAAAAAATGATATCAGACTTTGCTTAGATTTTAGACAACTGAATCTAGTTACAGAGAGACAGGCTTTTCCAATGCCAAATATGATAGAAATGATGGACAATTTGTATGGATCTAGATATTTTACTTCGATTGATTTGGGTAATGCATATTACCAGGTGGAACTAGAAGAAGAATCAAAGCTGAAAACGGCGTTTTCGAAAAAAGCGGGGCTATTTTGTTTTAATAGAATGCCGTTTGGTATTGCAGCGGCACCGGGGACGTTTCAAGAACTTATGACAAGGATATTGGGAGATATAGAACAGACAGTAGTTTATTTGGACAATATCTTAATCTTCTCAAAATCATTAGAAAAGCATTACTAGATTTTAGACAGAGTATTGGATAGAATTGAAAAGGCAGGTCTAAGAATTAATCCAGAGAAATGTCATATTTTAAAAACAGAAGTCAAATTCCTGGGGCATGTAATCAACGAAAAAGGGATTCAAACAAATCCATCCAAATTGGAAGCTATTAAATCTTTTGAAAAACCGAAATGTATAAAGAATTTAAGAAGTTTCCTAGGGATCTGCAACTATTATAGAAGATTCATCAAAGATAATGCAACAAAAGCAAAGACATTAGAGCAATTGTGTGGATTGGACAAGAAGAAATTATTATGGATAGAGGTGTGTGATATAGCATTTGCTGAGATGAAGGAAGCCTTGACTACACGCCCAATTCTTGGATTCCCAGACGTGAAGAAGGAATTTATTCTAGATACGGACGCTAGTTTTGACACCATTGGAGCAGTACTGTCACAGAAGGATAGAAATGGTCACGAGAGAGTCATTGCATATTGGTCACATTCAATGAGTAATCATGAGAAAGGTTACTGCATAACAAGAAAGGAGTTATTAGCAATGTATTACTTTTGTCAACATTTTAACCATTATTTGTACGGAAAGAGATTCATTCTGCGGACAGATCACAAAGCAATTACATTCATGCTGAAGACAAAAAAACTAAGTACAGCGCAACTTCAGACGTGGATAAACTATCTATCAAGTCTGGGTATACAATTAGAATACCGAAAAGGAGTGAACCATTCTAACGCAGATATGTTATCACGGAACAAGTGTGATACATGCAAACAATGTTTAATGGCACACGAAGAGGCAAAGACGCAGGAGATCAAGACACGAAGGACAAACGTATTAGGTATCACAGATATATATATATATAAATATCAAGAAGGAGTCATGGAAACAATAAAGATGATCATAAAGACAGGTAAAAACAAAACCTTGTGATTATAGATGGTATAATAAAGACAAACAAAGGAAAAGTTTGGATACCAGAATCAAACAGAGAAGAAATTATTATTCAGATACACACGTTGCTTTCTCATGCTGGTGCGGAAAAAGTGACAAAATATATTGCAGAAAAGTATGAAATGACCCACCTGTTGGGTTCTTGATCAATATTAGAATTCATAACACCAAAAATTTATTAACAACACATTTAATAATTATTCAAACAATTTTTGTTGTAATAAAAATTGTTGTTTTTAATAAAAAATTTTGTAGAGGAACTTTCTATCGTTTTCTTAATGACCAGATTCTTATATAAAAATATGAAATTATAAATATAAATAACTGATAAGTTATATTAAAATTGAAAATTTTTAAATCTATTTATTTGAAAATTTACATCCTTATTTTTAAATTAAAAACCAACAAAATTTTGAAGTCATATTTTTTACTAAATTAATCATAATGATATTTTATTATTTTAGAATTAGTTTAATGTTATTTCTCTTTTTTTTTGAAACATTTCTAATTAATAAAGATTTTAATGTTTTATTTTTTTCAATATTTACAAATTTTATTATTTTTATGATAGGTTAATGATAAAAGTCTTAATTAAAATTTTTTTTACAGAATTATTTAGAATAACTTTTAAAATTATTACAACCTATTTTATCGTTGTATTTATATATATTTTTTAATCAATTATTTAAAAATCCATTATTTCCAAATTAATTTCATTTTAAGTTTTTTCTACATTACAAATAAAATTCGATTATTCTCGAAAATAACTTTTTAAAATTAATTACGATATTTTTTTACATTATTAGAAAAACTTTTGATTTTAAATATTTACTTATTTCAAATATTATTTATAAAAAATTATTTATTCAAAAATTTAAAGGATGAACTTTTCACATGAGTCCTTCACACAACCAAAATGAAATAATAAAGGAGGTAATAGAACGATGTGAAGCATATCAAAAAAGCAAAACAATAACGACGGCTACAAAAGAAAAACGAATAACGCTGGTCACAAACGAACCATTTGAGAAGTTATATATCGATATTTGTGGACCACTAAAAGAGACATGGAGAAAGAAAAATTACATTGTCGTAATCATCGATCAATTCAGTAGATATATTTCATTAACAGCGGTTGGTAAACAAGACGAAACCACTAAAGAATACAATTATGACAAAATGGATTTTACGGTTTGGTATATGATATATGTTTTTGGGCACCGAAACGGCAGACAATCGTGGATAGGAACGTTTCGGTGATCGTTTCTGAATCGATGTTGTGGAGTGGGATGGCTTCAGGCTATTTGGTGGTTCTATCGATCATCGTTAAAAGATACTGGTAGCCGTGATTTGGTGGTAAGGGTCCGACGATGTCGATTTGAACCGTGTCAAATTGGGTTGATGATGAGTAGTGATATAGTTGTGGTTTTAGCTTCCGGTTTATCTTGTATTATTGGCACGATAAAGATTGCTCGACCAATTTATGGATATCTGCCCGCATTCCTGGTCAAATGACGCGTGTGTATAACAGTTTGTATGTATTAGAGTTTTCGGGGCGATGGAGGTTGTGGATATAGTCAAAGACTATTTTACTCAAGTTTTCGCTAAGTATTGGTCTTGGGGTACCTGGAAGTGAATGTTCAAACTGTATTCCTTCGATTGTAGAGATTTGTTTGAATTTTGATAAATCGTTGGTGGATGGTGGATTTTCATGGAACTTTTGTGGTGTAAAAATGAGTTTGAAATCAATTGATGCGAGTGAACGTGAGAGACAGTCGGCGACAACGTTGTCTTCGCCGGGGATGTGCATTATCGAGAAACTTAATTCAGAGAGAAAGGATACTTGCCGTTGTTGGCGTGGTGACAGTCTTGCATGGATAGTTTCGTAACCTCGTTTATATATTGGGTGTACAACTAATTGATTTTGTATTTTTTGTTAAAAAAACCATTTATTTAAGTATAAAAGTGAAAAAATATTTTATTCAAAATATTGTCCATCGGAAGCGGCAACTTTTTCCCATCTGTCAGACAATTTATGGATTCCATCCCAAAAAAACTTCTCATCTTTTGCGCCGAGAAAGTCATCAAGCCATTTTTTAATACCTTCAACATTGGTGAACCGTATTCCAGAAAGGTGATTCTGCATCGACCGAAACAAGTGGTAACCAGAAGGAGCTATGTCTGGGCTATAAGGCGGGTGAGGTAGAATTTCACATCCGACATTTTCCAAATAATTTTTGACCGGTACTGCAACATGTGGCCGAGCATTGTCATGATGGAAAATCAATTTCTCGTGTCTGATCGCCCATTCTGGCCGTTTTTCGGCTATTGCTTGCTTCAAACGTATCAATTGTTACCTGTATAGCTCTCCCGTGATCGTCTCGCCCGATTTTAACAGCTCATAGTACAGCACACCCTTCTGATCCCACCAAATACAGAGCATTACTTTCAAACCATGAATATTCAGTTTTGGTGTCGATTTGGCTGGTTTGCCTGACTTCACATATGATCTTTTACGCTTTGGGTTGTCGTAATGAATCCACTTTTCATCGCCAGTGACAATACTATGTAAAAATGGTTTCTTTTTGTGGCGATTAAGCAGCATTTCAGACATGAAAAATCGTCTCTCAACGTCTCTCGGCTTCAATTCGTGTGGCACCCAATTTCCTTGTTTCTGAATGTATCCGGATGCTTTTAAACGTTTAGAAATGGCTTGTTGAGTGACTTCCAATGTTTTTCCAAGTTCTTCTTGAGTTTGACATGGATCTTGATCGAGTAATGCCTCCAATTCCTTGTCTTCAAACTTTTTTGATGGGCCTCATCACTCTTTGTCTTCGATGTCAAAATCACCACTTTTAAATCATGCAAACCACTGCTGACATACTATAACCTCTGGAGCATATTCAGGATAAGCTTCTGAGAGTAAACGATGTGCTTCTGTTGCATTTTTCCTTAAATTAAAGAACAAAAGCAAACCTCCCCGCAAATGCTGATTTGGTGGAACGTAATTTGACATTTTGACTGTAATAAAAAAATTTGTGTGTTTACTAAAATTCAATAAAATTGACTATTGACTACATAAATAGATATGAGGTTAGTAACAAATTCGAAATGAGGTAACAAATATGAAATGAAACAAATACGAATATAAGGTTATTTCGTAACAAATACGAAATTAATTAGTTGTACACCTTTTAATATTTTTATATACCGAAATATGTATATCTATCATGAAAAGAATTGTGTGGTGTGATATTTATTTAAAAGGAAAGATTGTTGTTGTTATTTTTTTATTTTGGGATGATATGTTTTTTTTATTTTTATTTTATGTTTTATTTATTTAATAAAAAAAATAAATTGTAAATTGACTGTAAATTATTGTGATCAATAATTCAGTCAATTAACCAAGCAGGCTATTTTTGTGCAATAATTAATTGGAGAAATATCCGATATATGTTATATTTCGTCAAAACATAACGAAGCAAGAAAATCCCAATCTTTCTTCATTCCTATTCAAACTAAAGCGATCTAGAAGAATCGAATTCGTTGAAGAAAACCGAGTACCACAACTGTAACTGATTACTCGCTCCACTACGTCAAGAGAAGCAATCAACACAGAAAAATAAAAATTTAACTCATAATATCTCACCAATCGGGATATTCGCCTTTTTATAACAGATCTTTCATCAAATTAATCAACGGAAAATACTTCTAGTCAACCAGCTCCAGATATAAACGTAAATTAACTTTATTCGTTAGGTTAAATTCCTGCTGACTATATTTTCTTTGTTCTGTGATAATTTTGGATTCTCTTATTTTTATCTGTCGGTTGTTGTTATTGTTAATATATATTCAGTAATTTTAAATATTTTTATTTTGTTTATTTATACAACCATTTAATTGAATTGAAGGATAAACTATTTCGTTTAATTATCTCGATTTACTAAATTATAGTTTCCCTTTCAGATAGTATATAAATTAAGGGTTTGTGATCAGTTTTTATGACGAAGCGGTGGCCAATTAAAAGCGGTCTAAAATGTTTGACAGTGAGGAAAATCGGGAGTAGTTCTAGGTCAAACACGGAATAAAGTTGCTCAGTGGGGTTGAATTTCTAAGAGAAGAATTCTAGGGAATCGGAATTGCCAGAGATAGTTTGTTGCAGCACTGCGCCAGTTGCGATATTGGAAGCATTTGTAATGAGCTCCAAATGTGCGTCTTTTACGGGGTAAACTAAAACAATTTATTTTGTCAGGGCTGCCTTGACTCTTTCGAATGATTACTTGAGTTCTTCTAACCATTGAACGACATTTTTTTGGTTCCTGAGCTGGGTGCAGAAAGTGGTGCCGTTAATGAAGAACATTTGGGGACTTACCTTTAACAATAATTCACCATTCCTAGAAAACTGTGGAGGTCGGAGACGGTTTTTGGTGGTGTGATGGACTGAATGGATTGCAGTCGATTTAAGAGTGGTGAGTGACCATGATCCGAGATGGTGTGGCCTAAGAAAGTAACTGATGGTTTGACGAAATTGCATTTGCTCCAGTTTATCTTTAAGCTGGCCTCTTGTAATCGTGAGAAAACTAGTCGAGGTGTTTTATTTGTTCGCTAGTATTGGGTGAAGCGATGAGTATATTGTCAATGTAAGAGTGTGCGAATGTGAAGTCTGCGAGAATTTCGTATATGTACCACTGAAAGGTTTGTGCTGAGTTGCACAAACCGAAAGGCATCCGGATGTATTCAAAAAAACTGAAAGGTGTTGTGACGGCTGTTACTGCTGCCTTAACATATGCTTTGAGTTCCGCTGTTTGCAAAAGAACTAACATGTCTTGGGCTACTTCTTGTTCCAAATCAAATTGTTCTTCAAGATAATTCTGCGGCGATCTATTACAACACCAATAAGCTTGGAAAATGGTGCGACCATGGTCTTCAGCACATGCTGAGGGATGTCAAGTTGTCCAGGGGCTGCAATCTATTGATGTTCTTTGAAGGTTATGAAGACGTTCTTTACTTGTAATCCCCCATCGGCTGCTATCAACTTAAACTGCGTAAGCAACACAAACCTGTAGCTCAAGAGTGAGTTCCTTGCGAACTTCTCCAGCAACGATGAGTAGCATTTCTTGATAGCAGTGTAAGTCTCTCTGATGCCATGTAGATGAGGGAAGTTGACAATTTTCCAATGGAGAAGTCATTTCCTTCTCGCGAAGGCTGTTAATAATTTCAGAACTGTGTACTTAAGCTAGAGATCTTGATGGCCAACCTTTGGCAGAAAAAGTACTTATCAAACTGTAGTTATAAACATCCACGGCAAGTGAGATTAGAAGCTCCATAACTTCTGCACGGTACTTTTGCAAACATCAATGCACATGTAATGGGTGCAATACATCGGAGAGACTGACCGTCATCTTTGCAATAGAGTTCAAGAACACAGTCAAAAATGGGGAAAGAGTAATATTGCTGAGCATAAAAAAAAGTGTAAATGTAATATGATCATAAATGATTTTAAGATTTTGTGCAAACAGCACTCTCAACTAATTTGTTAAGAGTTGTCGATTAGACTTACGTAAGTGATTACATAATCATTCATTTCTTATATAAAAGCAATGAAAAAGAACATAATCAGTGATCTGATAATGACAGTTAAACCGTCGAAACATATTATCACAAAATATATTTTTAAATGGCGTTTATTTGTTTATAATCATAATAAATCAATTTGAAAATACTGAAACAATCCCATCTTAGTCCGGTCAGAAGACACCTCGACTTGGGCCCCTCCTCAAACAAATCTAGCAAAAAATCTCAATTTTTTTTATTTCAAACGTTAATAAAACTTTTATTTCAATGTTTTACTTATATGTCTTACTAAAAATTAGAATTTTCTTGATTGGATAAATTTATTCAATCAATTTCAAATATCTTCTTTGCTTAAATGATAATTTCAAATATGTTCTCGTTGTTTAAAAATTTTAAAAATCAGTTATGAAAAAAACATGAAAGAATTGTATAATTCAATACTTTTACAATCTAATTTCCTTAATTTCTTCAAAACTACTCAGAACTTTAGTCATTTTTATTTCTAAAATTAATTATCTATCAAAGAAATAAATTTACAAATTCCAAATTTGTCATTAATTTCAATCTACAAAATGATAAAAATTGTCTATTTTGTTTCTCAAAAAAACTAAAACTGAAAATAAATTTTGTTTAATTAAACTAAAGTAAATAATTAAAATACCGCTACATCAAAATCTTATTTATTATTTTATTCGGAAGCCAAACATAAAATTGTATTAATAATCGAAATATCGAAACATTTAACAAATTGATTTCAGTAATTTTCATATAAAGAGAAAAAATGTCATCTAAAGGATTAACAATGCCGTCTCAAGATGAACAAGATCGATTATTGGATGAAGCGTTGGCCGAAGTTAAAGTTCAATCGTTTCAAATGAAACGATCTTTAGTAAATTAGTAAAGGCTAACGAGAAATTCAATCAACGTTAATTTAGGATAAAAGTAAACTGATGGATGGCTTGAAACACGCGACAAATATGCTCGGTGAACTGAGAGCGCATCAATTGTCGCCGAAATCGTATTATGAGCTCTGTGAGAATGGCGGGTTTATTAATGATTTATTTCTGTCCACTGGCTATAAAAAATAAGTTCCTAACGATTTAAAAGTGCAAATTAAATGGAAAAATTAACTTTATAATTGTGCTTTTAAGTTTGTTTTTGTACATTTTTATTTAATTATGTAATTTTTTTTAATAATTGATAAATTATTTTATATAAATATTTTAAAAAATGACGATAATTTATTTTTAAAAGTTAATAAACATTTGTCGCAATGTATTGTAATCAATTTCGGCAGATCAACCGTCATCATCATACTAAATAAACAATATATTCTCATTTATATACCAAAGCGATGTTTATGTCATCATTATATAATCTATAAATCATATTAATAATTTCAATAAAGTTGAAGAGTGTTTGAACATTGATTTTAGGAGTAAAGGATTTGATCATCAATGCTTCACACATCACCCTCTCCCAGTAATTATCGAATTGTGAACAAAATCTTAAAATTACTTACATCAACTTACTATTAAAAAATTTCTTTCTATGTTGAGCAATATTGCTATCACTTTCCCTGCGATTATGTTCCTGAATCCGTTTACAACAATGGTTTACCATTGTTAGATCTGTTGATAGAAAGAGCAAAAAATGACCATTTAGAAACCGGGATAAAGAAAAAAAACTGATACAAGATTATAGGCAACCACTAACAGGTTTTGCGAACCCCAATATAAAAATAGGATATTGATCTATAGATCTTGGACACTTTCATCTACTTACGTTAAATGTAAAGAACGTATTGATAAGTTGATGGATTTGCTATATAAAAATAGATATTCCAAATTGATAGTTGAAAAATTAACTCGTGAAACTGACGATTTATTAATTAAATCGGAAAATGAAAAATTCAATAATTCAATAAATACAGACAAAAATACAAATCATATAGATAATAATAATTATGATTGTGAGAAGTGGTTGCAACCTCAATATCAGGATTCATTTTTTTTAACACCAAAATTTATTTATATAACAATTCACATCTTTAAAACAAATTTTCCTGTTAATTTAATTTAATTATCT
>MQRK01238235.1:41541-53213 GCA_001938485.1 Girardia tigrina | reverse complement strand
ATATATATATATATATATATATACGTTTAAACTTCCAATAATCCTCCTGGGAGATTATTCTATTTTTTTTAAAAAATTTGGAAAAACAAGGACATGACGGATTATTAGTAATTTTTAAAAACCAAAACAAAATTTTAGAAAACCAAATTTATTCATCAATATCTGAATAGCTAGATTCCAATTCAGTGTTTTACGATCTATTTTGAATTTTTTTGTTGTTTGGAGCTTGTTGCCTCCAGCCTTATAATCATAAATCTTTTTTTAAATCATATGAGACAAAAATTTTTATTTAAAAATTTTCAGCATGGGGAATTAATAGAAGTGGGGGATTTTTCTCGAGAAAACATTTGATCAGAAAAAAATAGATGTACTGTGTGATTATTAGAAGATGGGGGATTATTAGAAGTTTTAGAGTATAAATTTAGAAAGCAAGGTTATGAAAAATTGAAAAAAATAGAGGCGATACTTTGTTGTGTTAAAAATTTCAATGTAGTAATAATTCTTTCGACAAATTTTACTTTGTAAAAGTTATCTTGAGAAAAGTCCTCATCAGCAATCACATCGTTAATTGCAACTTCAATTTTACAAGCTTCCAACCGATAGATTTTGACATTTATTTTTTAAAATATATCATTACGATTGTAACGACTAATCCTTGAAACGACTTAGAGAAGTGAAAATCTTTCCTAAACATTTTATTTTACAATAACTCAAATCATCAAATTTCTCAATTATTAAATCACGTATATTTTAGTTTAATATATCTATTAGGTTCGTGGTTAACAACAATGAGTCATTATTAATGACTTTTCGAAAATTACTTATGAATCAAATCTTTTAACGGAGGATCTATTCGTGAGATCACCGGTTAGACAATCGGACAGACCCGAGCGATCCGGATGTGGCGCTGACGGGCAATATGGCGGCCTTTGTGTTATTCAAACGCCATTACTCACTGGTAACGTTTTAGTACCGTTGAGCATTCTCTGCTCCCTCGTGTTACAGAATCCTGCATCGACGATCTAGCATATGGACGCCATGATCCGATCGGTATACTTGAGGCCGACCTCCACAACTTATTTTACAATAAATTTCCATTTTTTACTTTTATAAATTAATATTAATTTAAAATGTTTTTTTATCTTTAATTCAAAAATTTAAGAGACATCAAGAATTCTCACAAAATCTATCATAAAAATCTCATAAATATTTAATCGTCGAATCAGATAGAACATAATTATAAATTATCAAAGCTTCTTATTCTAAAAGGTTTCAACAATAAAGATAAAGTTTTTAAAGTCTTCATCTTGTTTAATTCTCCGAATTGAAAAGTTTTTTATTTTTAAAACCGATCAAAATTTGTAAAGACACAAATGGAATATTGTTGAATTGATACAATTAAGCAAATGTAAATTTTCATTTTTATTCCACATTCTCATTAGGTTGTCTTAACATTAACATACATGCTTCCAAATTCCTTTTAGAAGAACTAATAATATACAAATTTATATTAGAACTCACATTTTTACACAGTAACAACGAGATGCAAAGCGCGAGAGGTTAAAAAAGAATGGATACTTAGAGAGAAACAAGTAAAACTGATCATGCAAACAAATATTAAATTTAAACATATATTAAAATATAATAAAATTAAAATAACAAATAATAAAATTAAATATTACATATGAGCCAAAAAAAACGTATTACTATTTGAATGAAGTAGGAAAAACAGCAAAAGAGGTAATAGACACATGTACAGAGTTTCACAAACAAAGATGACAACGACGAGACAAAAGAGAAAACCACGAAAATAATTTTAACAGAAATATTCGAAAAATACACATGTAGATATTTGTGGAGAGAGAGACGATGGAGAGAGACGATACGAAGAGAAAGATATATTGTAAGAATGAGTGATCATGTTAGTAACTAATTGAGCTAGATGGCAATAAAGAGACAGGGCAAGGAAACAATAGTACAAACTACACTGCAGAAATTGATAATAAATTTTGGACCAACAAAATATATTCACGTTGATTGAGGAAGAGTTTCGAAGCTAAGAAACTCAAAGAAATGCTGGACTTCAAATGATTCGAGCTTGACATCTCTAGCCCATACCCCTGTAAAATAAACAAGATAATTGAGAGACAGTTTTGAACAATTCAAAAAATTATACAAGCAAGTCTAAAATAAAGCGAGCTGATGAGATATTTTACCAGAGAAAACACTTGCTATAAATGCAGGAAAACAGAAAACGGTATGTTGCAGCACAGCAGAGGTGGTGTTCCTAGCAGGAAAGTAGATCTAAATCAATGATTAAGCGGTAAAAAAAGATCGAGAAAATGTAAAACAAAGGATAAAAAAAGTGACACAACAAATATTCAAAATCGGGGATTTAGTCTTGTTAAAAAGGAAAGAAGAACAAAAGTAGAGGATAGATTAGAGGGTCAATACAAAATCATTAAGCATGGGCACTAGAGGAGATGAAGACTCAAGTTTAAATAGTAAATACATATTAATCAATATGAAAAAAGTTCAAAATTTACAAAAATAGGGCTATATTAAGATTTTGTGCACACGAAAATTTTTGAACATTATAATTTAAAATTGTAAATATTTCGAAGTGTGAAACTTTAAATTTATAAAACTTTAAAATGTTAAAAAATTAAAATTTAGAAATTATAAATTTGAAAATTGTGTGATTGTAAAATATAAATTAGAATTTTAACTTATATTTCTATTACACTACTTTTATTTATAAAGTTTTGTGAATAGAAAATAATTTTTCAAGAAAATTTGTATAGAAAACAAAATTTTGAAATGATGCTTACTTTTCATATTGAGTTCCATTCCAATAGGGGTTCTTCAAATATGTCCAAACCCAACATAAACATTTTTGAACTATGGAAGCTTAGTGAAACTTTGAAACCTTGATTATAGTGATTTATTTTTACATGTTAAAAATTAGTAGGAAATACAATGAACAGGTCACAAGTTTTATTTAAAACCAAAAACTAATCCGACATTCAGTGGATTTAATCAAATACATCACAAGTCCCTCTGTCATCAAGGCACATTCCCTGCATCAGCAAGGGACAAGCCAACTTATTTATGGCCCTTACACCGCACCCCGAGTAACCGAGTTAGGTCTATTCCCGAATTTAAACTCGGCTGCAGCGGTAGTCAAATAATTGTATTGTGACAGTCTTGTGATCTCCAGCATCGCTTCCAAACTCGCAGCTGCGCATTCTCGATTTTATCTGTGTTCACCTGTGTTGCTGTCGCCAATCCCAAGCGCTTTTACCGGGCACAACAACAGCCCAAATCCAGGCCGAACGAGAATTCTGCAATCGAACTCCATGCTCTCGATCACTTCGAGCTCCACGCGGAGCGTTCAACCGTCCCCGATCAGCGATCGTGCTATCCCTCCTATCGCCATTAGACAAAATCGTCACCGCCGTCGCGATCCTTTTTGGGATGCCACCACCGGGCTTGACATCGGCTACCAGACTTCCAAACACCATGATAACTCTCCGTCGGAAAGCAATTGGTGCACCTGCGATCTTGTAGAATTTCCATCTTTCGAACGCTTATTAATCGCTCCCGGATGGCTGAAATTGCCACCACCTCCGCGATCTCTTCAGGCATCGTCACTGGCTTTGATATCGCTTTCTTGGTACTTTTCACTGTTAACATTGGTTGTTGCCGTGATAGCTTGTATCAACAACACAATGAACAGCTTGTTTTTTACCTAAAAATATAATAGATGATTATTTAGTTTTTCCACTAAATTCGGAGGATATATAACACGAGTTTATTTAATTTTATTATTTTATTAGCCACAAATCCTTAAACTCATATAATTTGAAATATTCGAAGAAAATATCTGAGGACATTGATTAAAATTAATAAATTCCAAAATATTTATTAAATTTATAGATTTCGATTTCATTTATAAAGCAGACTCTCCTACATTATGTGAAGAAAGGAAATTATTTACTTCGCTGATTTGAATGTCCATCATCAATGAATTTTAGCAGTCTCTTTTTTATAAATAAAATTTTGTTGTCTTTAAAGTGAATATATATATATATATATACATAACGAATTAGATTTTCGATTCCGATAACATTATTATGACTTGGGAAAAATACCATCAACTTGAAATGTTTATTTATAAATTATTTACAGATTTTTGTTGTTGTACTTCTAAATATAGAAACGATTTTATTTAGGTCACAATCACGTGGGTAAAGTTACAAAGTTTATTGATTAATTGAAGCATTTATTTTGAAAGTTGCCTAAGTTCATTTATATTTATATTGAGACTATTAATTTTACAAATATGATTTTTAGTATTTTTATTATTATTACAATTATTAACAAAACTTTCGTCGCTTTGTATTGTAGTGTTCTACCCGCAATAATTCACATATTTTTACATTCACATAATTCCAAACCGCATGATAATATTATAAACTGACTTGAGTAGTGAAATAATAGCAAAAGATTTTAAAAAATAATTAAAATTATTTTGTAATTTAATTTATAAATTATTTTAAAATTAAATTGTAATATAAATTTGTTTGAAATATTAGACGTTTAGAAGTGTATCTCGTGTATCTCCCAGTACATTTTCGTATTTGTTTATTGCTTCCAGAGTCATGAATGCTGTCGCCAGCAAGACTCTTCTTTCTTCTGAGAATCTCATGATCTTCGCATATCTGCCGAAGCTCTTTAAGAATTCCTCAACTTTTGACTAAGATCCGTCAAATATTTCTGGACCTCTAATGTTCGGAGTCACGTGGTTGTTGGTCGTCATATTAAGAACATTAATAGAGTTTCCTTTACATTTAATATTATCACAATTTGAATTGTCACTACAACAATTCTCCGTAAAACATGCGTAGCTCGTCATCGTTCTTGATTGATAATCTTTAATAATACTCTTTAACGTTTTATTATTCAAACAAATTTCAATTACTATTTAATTATTACAAAAATAATTTATACTTTAAATTTTAAATAATTTTTATTTATTTTAAGAAAATATTATTAAATTATTATTTATGAAATATTAATTTAATTTTAAAGTGATTATTTAAATTTTAATAATTGATTAAACAACCCGACTTTTTAAAATATTTAAGATATCAACCTTCCATCTGAGTGGGAGAAACAATAACAACACACAATAAACACCATTCAAAAATATTCATCATAGTTATGAAATAAGTTTAAATAAATTTTAAAATAGATAATTAACGGATTAAAATTTAAAGAAATAATTTTTTTAATAAAAGGCTTATAGTAAATTTAAATTAATATTTTTTAAGATAAAGTTTCGTTCAAATGAAGAAATTATTTTAAAGTTTAAAATTTATCAAATTTTCAAAATTTAATCGAAAAAAATAGACGGTTGCTCCATGATTAAACCACAATGTTCATTATCTCCACGATCATGCTCATCCGCATACGGCTGCTAAGACAAAGGACAAGCTGAATGCGCTTGGATTCCACCGTACTACCACATCCACCATACTCCCCCGATCTCTCACCATCTGACTACTATCTATTCTCTCCAATGAAATGTGCACTTAGAGGAAAGAATTATGCTTGTGTTAACGATATCAACGAAGATCTTCTACATTGGTTTGACAAGAAACCGCATGATTTTTTCCAAAATTGGATATACAGCCTCCCTGGACGTTGGCTTAGATGTATTGAGCACAATGGCGACTACTTTTCGCATTTGCATGACGTGGACGATTGATAAAATATTTTATGTTTTATTGTATTTAGGTGTTTTTTTGTGTTCTTTTGCGACAAACCTTATGAAGCAACTCTATATGTGAATTGGTGATATTAATAAAGATTGTGGTGTTAAATTATGAGTACTGAATTTGATAATAATGAAAGTGGCATAAACGGTATTTACACAGTTAATGATGTTTATAGCTCCTTTATGGTATGCTAATTTCTCCTCGTATATCTGATCAATGACATTATCGATTGTACGGCGACTGGGAAAATTTTAAGTTTTGTTTTGAAGAGCTATATATTATAAAATCTATACTTCATCAACATGTCGAGGACTGGTAGTCCACTGTGTGTTAACCCTGCGTGAGTAGAAACTTTATCATCTTTAAGCTTCTTTGACGGACACGGTAAAAAGTTAGTAATTGACTGTACTTGAGAACTTTTCTGTCCGTTACTGTCAATAGCATCTTGAAACTTGAAAAGATTTTTTAGTTGAAGGTAGTATAACAGAAATGTATTTAACACCAAAAAGAAAATTGATTATTGCAGTATTTATTATCTTCCTCGTCACCATCAGCAGTTACCTAAAAATAAAAAAGTATAATATAATATATTACATATATAATATAATATATAAAAAATATAATAAAAATAAAAAAGTTAAAATTTTCTAAAGCAGATCATTAACAAAACTGGAGAGTTTAAAATTTAAATTTAACTGAATTGATTAGAGTTGGTTGCATAAGTTTACCTAAAAGCTTAAGGCAAAGCAATGTAACATATTTTTTTCGTTTTTAGTTAAAATGAAATAACTTTTTGGTTTCGTCACTTTTTGATGGAAATGTAGGTTTAGGAAGACCAAGACAAGCACTATAGAAGTTAATGTCATAATTGTATGTGAAATGATTGAGGAAGATTTTCATTTAAGCTGTCCGGCAATTTCAAGAGTCACAGACATTGAAGAAATGAATGTTTGCCACATAATAATACAAGGACTTGGAAAAAAGTTACTTTGCAGCAGATGGATTCCTCTCATTTTGACTTTTAATAACAATAAAATCAGACAAAATTATAATAAAACAAAAAAGTTTTTTTATTACAAAATAGAATTACTTCGACAAATAATGTGAAATCGCAAGTGAGAACATAATATAAAATGATATTTATAAAAACATTCATATAAACAATAAAGTTGATTTTTAGAAAATTATCATTTTAATTTAAAAATAAAAAATATCTTTTTAATGTATCTATTAAATATCTTAAAATTAAAAATGATAAGAAAACCATTAAATATTAAATATTTATTTATAAATAAAAATATTTTTACAGTCATAACAATTTATATATTTTAATATAAGTTATGAAACAATTTTAAATAAATTTTAAAATAAATTTTTAGTTTTAATGTGAAATGTATTTAATAAATTTGCAAGATTTTAAAAACTGAATCGAAAAGAATTTAATAGATTAATTTGTGGCGAGATAATTAAATTCAGATATTGATGTTGTAACCACTTCTTACAATTTCAAAGACAATAATTAATTTTCAAAATAAAGACATGACTGTCGAGAATTTTCTGTACATTTCATTAAGATGTAAATTATTTATAAGGAGAAGCGGATAAGGGAGATTAAATACAAAACGAAATGTGAATCAAAAGAATACATTTTAAAATAATTAATGAATAATTTGGTATTCAGTAGTTTTGCGGGATTCTTAGGAAGCCAAGACGAGGGGCTCAGCATTGTTTGGTAGCAATTCAATTTTCCATCTTATGAATCTTTATCAAAAAGACATTAATTAAAATTTTTATCTGTATTTAGATATATATAAATATAATCTATTAAATATTTCACTAAAATATCCCAATACCATAATTTGTATTAAGCTTTAAAAATATATTAAAAACACAACATTTAAATTACGATATTAATTATTTTTTGTTTCTGTGGTGAGAAAATTATTAATTTAAAGATTAGAATTTTCTCTATAGAGAATGATAAGGGTCTTCATGTTTATTTCTTTTTTGGTAATTACTTTGTAATTAAAATAAAAATTATCTTCACATTATTTATTATTACAATGCTCAAGAGTCAATAAATAAAATTGTACAAGAAAATAAATTTAGCTATAAAAATATGTTCACAAATGATCAAGACCATTACTTAAGCTAATGGAAAGACGTTCAAGCTCTTCGTGAATGGAACCAAATATTTATGAAATTAATTAAAAAAATATTTATTTGTAAACTAATTTAACATGAAACCCAAAAAACATCAAAATTTTTTGCTTTTACGCTATAAATTTAACCAATACATCTTAAACATCAATAGATAAGTATTAAAATTGAGCAAAGTTGAAAATTGGGCACATCCAAACCTTTGCACCTTCTGACTTACCTCTATTCAGATTAACTTAGAAACAAATTTTGAAAGGGAAGAAACATTGTAAAATTTACTTGATCTATGATTTGATAGAAAAAATAAAATATTTTTATAAATTGTTTGAAAAAATAGAAGAAGTCATTATTAAAAATAATAATTACACTTTTGACTGATTTTTTTCTATTATTTTAATTAAGATATAAAAGATTTATATTTAATAAAATTTGCAAAATTCGTTTTTTTTCAACTTCATAATTTTTATCAAACTTTCGACGATCAACGTCTTGAAGTTCAATTTTCTACGTTGAGAATCGTTATATGAATTTCTTTTGAAAAATATTTTCTATTTTCTAATATAAAAAAATAACTTTTTTTTGAAATTGATACATTATATAATAATAAATAAAATTTGACTAATAAATGCGTTATTGTAAAAAATAATTTCAACATCAAGCCATGACTTCAAAAAATATAAAATATAATTTACAACAATCAATTAGTACACCAAATAAAAGGAAATAAATGATGTTTGGAAAAACAACAATAAAAAAGATAAAATAATATCATCTGCATCGGCAAAGGCCATTTAGAGTATAAAAAACTCAGAACAATATTTATTTTTATCTTTTGATTATTAAGACTAGTTTAGAATAAATTATATATATATATATATATATATATATATATATATATATAAATTTTCAAATTTAATTTTACAATTTAAACTTTAAAAGATTTTTATTTTTTTGTGTTTGATTCTTTTTTAATTTTGTGTTTGATCATATTGAGGATCGGGAAGTATTCGGCCATCGGCTTGCTCTCGTAACCTCTCAAATAATCATTCGTTCTCCATTCTCATTGTTGATATCATATTGATGTAACAATCATTATTTTCAAAGTATTTTATTCTTTCAATCATATTGGATTTATTGACAAATTTCAATCCCAAAATCTCGTAAACTCGACAAATTTCACAACTGCAAAGTTTCAATTTTGTCTTTAATAAATTAATGAATATATTTTTCTGATTCTTTTTTTACATTTCCTTATTAATTTCCGGAAGCAATAATACGTTTTTGCAATCAATATAATCTCGAAGATATTGAAATTGATCAGAAGGATTTTCAACAGTGATATCTTTGACAACGCTTTTTGACTCCATTTTAGTTCCACAAACGTGATAAATTTCAAACGATTTATCATCAAATTTATAAGCATCAATTAGCTTTCCGAAATGTTTGAAATCATCGTTTTCCAATGCTTCTCTGTATTAATTAATTAAAATAATAGTATAGCTCAATATTACGATACACATAAAGAATGTTAGCGAGAAGAGACTTTTCAAAATCATCAGCTTTTAAATCATCATTTTCCAGTTTTTTGTCATAGGAAATATTGGAATATGGATTTAATCGACCCAAAGAAAACCATAAATTTATTTGCAAATTTGTATATACGAAAATATTTTCATTTTCTCCATAAAATTGGTGAGTAAAAGGAGTTATATCGTTAACATTGTTATCAAAATCTCCATTTTCCCGAATTAATTTGAAATTGATAAGCTTATTGGCATGAAAAGTAAATTTATCATAAAACGCATCTTTTGGCATTTATTTACTATCCATTTTTAAATTTTCATCTGTAAATTGCTTAAAATTTTTGCAAATCACTTGAATTAATTCATTTATTAATAACGTAATTTCGTCAAGATATTTTTCATTTGCTTTTAATTCAGCAATGTAACAATTAAAACATTTTTGAATTAATTCAACACTATTTTCAGAATTTTTATTCAATTTCAAAAACTGATCAATATTCTCCGTCGACTGGAAACAACTTATTTTGTCTCTAAAATTTAATTTAATATTCAAAAGATTTCATTTTAAAATTTGATTGTCATTAAAAAATAACTCGTAATTTAAATTCACCAAATTTTATTTTCTTACAAACTGGTCGTTTTAAACAACGATTTTTTTACGCAAATTGAAACAAATTTTTGTTATCAAAAAACACAAACACAAACATTCACACACATCCAATCAGACCATTACATTCACACAAACATATATTTCAAATTACAAACTTACACTTGATTGGTGAATTCTAGTTTCATTGGTTCACTCAAACACACAAACAAAAATCAAAGAAGATAACTTGATATCCATTTAAACACAGCAATCAATAATATAGGAATCACATGATACCAAATTATGACTGACAACAATTATTTACATGTCAATTGATAATGAATATTGAACCACTTTCGAAATCCAAAACCACGAACACATATATACATCATCATGAAACCATATGAAAGTGATAGTTTTTAAATTATTTAATTTTATATTTATTTAATTTAATTAATTTGCTTATTATTATTTAATTTAAATTTTTTCTTTACTTTATTTTATTTTACTTTAATATGATTTAATTACAAAATTGTACTCAAATAAAGGGTCAAAGGCAATCACAACGCGAACAGATACGGATTACTTGTCGAGGGAAAATGATGCAAATTTCCCTTGAGTGTCCATCTCAACAAACAGATCAATAGTCCGGCAGTCGAGAACATGCTTAGAATATGGCCATCTCGTAACACAGTTGTGCTGCTCTTTCATCAGGATCGCCTTAAATACTCCGTCGAAGAAATTGAAGAGAATAATCTGACTGGACGGATCAGTAATTATATGGAAATAGAAATATTTCCCCACGATTAGATTCAAATAATTTGCGCTGGTGAAATTAAAAATAAAAAGTGACATAATAAAGGCAAAACGTAACACTGACGAATTGGAACTTTCCATTTTATTTTAATTATTAAAAAGATTTGTGCATTAATTTTGTTTTTAATAAATATTCATAAGAAAATTTAATATTTAACAAAGTATATGTAAATTTAAATATTTATGAGAAGATTTATTAATATTGATTTTCATTTTCATTGTTTTTTTTGTTTGATTTTATTTAATTTGATTTATAATTATAATAGTCACTACATTCATACAAATATTCTAAATGTTCGAGATTCGACTGAGAGCGAAGATAACTTTTTAGAAATAAAATTTCAAGCTAAGCATATTTTTACGTATTTTAACCAATATCCATAGAAGTTTGTTCTTTGAAAAAGTGTTTTAAGTCCTGATACATCTTCTGAACAATACGGTTAAAAGAAGTTCTAAAAAGTAAAAGTAAAAGTAAATTATAGTAAATAAAGAAAAAAATATCATTAAAAATCATTTTATACAATCGCTACACTTTTTTCTAAACAAGAAGTCTTCGATGATTATTTTCATAATTTCTGTAATTTAAAACACAGTAACCGTTCATAGTTTTTGTTTAAATTTTACGTATTCATAATGTACAAAACACACGAAGAGGTTTTATTTAGAACCAAACATGTGGTGAATATATTAGGTGTACAAGTATGAAATGCGGATTTCAGAAAACGGATTGTGCACAATGCAAAAAGTAGGTCAATGGTTAGGCAATGATGTCATGATATTGAGTAATTATGTAGTGTCTCA
>MQRK01238233.1:7342-20998 GCA_001938485.1 Girardia tigrina | reverse complement strand
CAAGTAAATTAGAAAAATAGCTAGAAACAAATATTAAAGAAAAATTATAGTTCATGTTGATTAATTCTTCTAATTTGAAAATAAATTTAAAATTAAAAAAAATAGAAAATTATATAATATGTATTTTTATCATAAATATTTTATATTTACAACAATTTTATTTTAAAATTAAATATACTAAAAAGAGAAGTTTAAAATACAGAAAAATACATTTATTAAAAAATGATAATTTAATTACATTACTGAAAAAATAAATTTCGTTTGAAAATCTGTAGACAAAAAATAAAAAAAATATTTAAAAATTAAATTTTTCTTTTATTATTTATAACTTGTCAGTTTAATTTAGTTTTTCATAGATAATCTTAATATTGTTGTGAATAAATTAAAAAACGTAAATAAGAATAAATTTTTAATTTTTGTTCAAGAAAAAATGTAATTCTAAAAAAATAAAATAAAAATTATGATCTCCAAATAAAAATAAATTATTCAACATTTTATTTTTAATTTAACCTAAATATTATCATTAATAACAATAGTAGTAGTAGTAGTAATAATAATAATAATAATAATAATAATAATAATAATAATATTAAGAGTCAACTTTACTATTTTTATTTTCGTTAATCATTATCGTTAGTCATTGTTTATTGTTAATGCTATTTTATAACCAGTAATCACTAGCTATTTAAAAACATTATCTTTTTCATAAATTAAATTTAAAAAAAAAACAAAATAAAATTAATTATGAAACCTTATGGGAAATAATGCTATAAAAATGAAATTTAAAATTTGTCACACAATTGTATAACTTTTTATTATCCGATTAAAAATTCCAGAAATAATTTTTAGTAATATAAATAATAAATTAATATTTTAGTAAAACAATCATATTTCAATCAACTTTAAAAAATGTTTCAAGATAATTGTATATTATTAATAAAATGAAAAATTATATCCTATCGTTATCCAATAATATACTTTAATTTCAAACTACAATGCGAAATAAGTTACATGGCAACTAAAGTCGACACTCAAATCTAGATAGAGAGGGAGATTAACGTCCCCGTCTGAAAAGGAACAGATCAACTGCCAAAATTGATTCACATAAAATTTAAAAAAATGGCAATGTAAAGGTTAAAAAGTCCAAAGAAAAGTTTTGTAATGTATAATAATTTTTCAAAAAATAAAAGTATTTTGGGAAATCATGATAATACAATGCAGTTTAAAAATGATTTAGTATTGTTTTATATTTTATTATAAGTATCCCATTAAGAGATGATGAAATTGATAATATATTATTTAAAAAAAATAATTATTAACAAAGTGATACAATGTTTTAATTCTAATTTAATAGCGATACAGTTTAAAGTAGAAAAGTTAAAAAGAAGAATAAACTCTAACAATTGTCAGTAAAAAGGTTAGGAAGAAAAATCTCCAACAAAAATTCATAAAATAAAAGTCATATAAAAAGTATTAAAAAGTATTTCTTTGTTTAAACAGAATCCAATACAATTTGAAAATCTTTCAGAAGCGATTTATAATTATTATTAGAATTAATAATTCTAGAAACTGTGGAATTTTATTGAGAATAAGGGTAATTAATTAATTTAATTACCTATACAATTGATAGTAAAAATTTTATTAGCAAGAATTCAAACAATTGTCAATAAAAGAATTATTAATAGAGGAAAAACCCAAAATAACTGTTATAATGTTTAGTTACATTTTTCTACAAAATATTTTTTTGACCGTTTTGGGAAAATTGTGCGAATGTTGTTGTTAGATCATCTGATATTTTATTATAAGTATTATACTAAAGGTTAATAAAATTAACTGATATTAATTAATATGATTATCTGATTTTAATACATTATAATTTATCTTTTATTTGAATATTTGTTTTTTTAAATCTGTACACAATTGTCAATAGACGGATTATTAGGCATGAATGTGAGTAAGTAAAAAGTATTTTATTAGTTTATTTTAATTTTTAATTATATATTTTGTAACTTAAGTAATATAATGTTTGGATATTTTTTGCTAGTCTTGTTTTGTCCTATTTTAAGTACCAAATATTATCTAATAATATATTTAATCATTTTTTTGACAAAAAGTCTGCGATGGGTCCAGCAGACTGCTTAACGTTTCTCAAGTTTATAAACTTCAAGAGTCTAGAGAGATCTAAGCTCACCTCCATCTTATAATGAATGGGAGACCCCCTTAAATTATATTTTACAAAAATAATTATGAGTAACAATATATAATATGATATCAATCTAATTTACTTTTGCATTTTTATATATATTTTGTTGTTATGAAATTGATTTTTTATATTGTATACAAAATACAAAAAACATTTATATCATTTAATAAAAAGGACTAAATTGCTTTAAAAAATAATCTGTTGATAGTTAATAAAATAAAAATATTTGTTTTCTTATTAATTTTATTTTATTAACTTTACAATCAGTTTTCTTTTCAAAAATTAAAAAATAATAGCAAAAATATTTTTATTAATTAGAACAAAAAAGTCAAAGAAATGAAACAAGCTCCATATTAATATAAGTTCGATAATGATTTTTAATTTCATAATATAAAAATAAAATAAAGACTTTTTTGTTTATATTTTTTTAATAAACTTTAAATGATGATTTATACCAATTTTAAGGGTAATTAATATATATTTTACAAATGTTCAGCGTGGTATTCGAACATATTCTTATATGTTTCAGCTTATTGGGTTTCCTTAAAAGTTATTTTAGGAATATATTTCCTTTTTTTAATTATAACATATTTTAATAATTTACAGTACATAATTAACTTTAATAATATTATTTGTTTTTTTTATTAAAAAAAATATTTTTATGAAAAAAATGTCAAAGAATTATTTTAAAGTGTATATTTTTTATTTTAGTATTTTATTTATCATTATTTCATATTTTGAATAATAAATATTTGTACTAATTAATTAAAAAGTACATAATAAATCTCATAATAAATCTGATATCACTTAAAAATAAGATTCAATAAAATAATTTTAATTTATTTAAATTACAGTTGTAAGAACAAAACGGGTTAATAATAATTTTTCTCTTAAGGAATCATTTAACAAGTAAAAAAAATTACTAATGAAATTTTAATTTCCCAAATCAAGTAAATTAAAAAAAATTGCTCTAAGCAAATATTTAAGTAAAAAATTATATTTCCCGTTTTATTTTTTTCCTTTAAAAAAAACAAAAATATGTATTACTTTTTCCTATATATTTCATCTTTATTACATTATAAATTTTTAAATTAAATATTCTAAATAATTAAAAAAGTTTATGAAAGAGAAAATCAACATATTATTAAAAAACGATAATTTAATTAAAATACCGAAAAAAATTCATTTTTAAAAATCTGTAGACAAAAAAATAAAAAAAAATTATTTAAAAATTAAATTTGCCTATTATTACTTATAATTTGTCAGTTTAATTTAGATTTTCGTACATAATCTTGATTAAATTGTTGAGAATGAATAAAAAACGTAAATAAGATAAAATCTCCAATTTTTGTCTCAATAAATAATGAATATAATTCTACTAGAATAAAATTATAAAACTCGAAATAAAAAAAATAATTCATTTATATTTTAATTTTAATTATAATATTTTAAAAACATAAATAAAATATTATTATTTTCATTATTAATTATAAAATTTTTTCAATGATAAAAATGTCAAATCAAAATTTAATTTCAACGAAAGAGAAAAAAAATGTTACAAATTTAATTATTATATTTCTCATTCTTCTGAAAAAGACCGAATTCCAATTTTTCAAAAAATAAATTCTGTATTTTTTTGGTGTTGTAGTTTTTTTTGATTTCAGAAAATTAAATAAAAATAATATGAAGTTAGCGAATTTCAAATGATTTATTCTGTCATTTTTTGCATGCTTTTACAATTGCGAATTAATTATTTAACTTATCAACAATGCCTCTTTAATTGCTGACATTACTTCATAAATAGACAGCAATATAATCCTTCCGTTTCTCGACAAAAAAAAAGAAATTATCAGTCAGTTAAACTTCCTTTCTTTGAGATAAAGAAAAGAAAAAAAATCCCGAATTTATTTCTCTTTCAAAAAAATTTTTTTTTGATTTTTACAAACGAATTTATTTACTAAAAAATTATATTTTTTTTTAATATAATATGCCTATCAAAAGAAAAAAAATACGAAAGCAAATGAGAAAGAAAATTGACAATTTTCAGTGAGTTGAGAGAAAGAAAAGATTTGGTTTTTCTTCTCAAATTTTTCCTGCAATCTTGTTTTATAAAAAAATAAAATAAAAATAAATGTATGCATATATGATAATTAAAATCATTAAGATTTTCTGTAATATATCTGAAACGATCTTTTTTGTTTATTCGAATTAATACACACACACAAAATAATCACACACCAACACGCATATAATTATAAATTTTTTTACGAAAAAAATATTTTAAACAGAATTATATTTTTGACAATGAATCTAAATTTATTCTGTGATAAAAATTGAAAAAGGGAAATTAACCAAATACGATCTATTCTCGATTAATAATGTTACTATATTCAGTAATAGAGCCTGATTGATACAGAAATACATTATCATCATTAATAATATCGGATCATCTGCCTGACGAATAGTTACAGAAAAATCTAAAAAATTCCGTGTGTGTGTTGTATTATTTCGAAAATTAGTTTCTCTTCTCTTACACACAAACTCGCACACACACGCACCTAATACACACCAACTACCGTATGATTGAATATATTCTGTAATAGAATTGCATCTCCTACAGGTATAGGCACACGTTCATTGGACCCAATTTCTATCTACCAGGTAGAGAGCGCGATTTTTATAATTGAAATAAAATAATAAAATAAGTGACTTATTCAAAATAATTTTCCCCAACCGAAAAAAAATAAATTATCATTTATTTAAACAAACAACAAAAAAAATTTTCTTGGATAAAAATTCCGAACCAAACAAAAAAATCCCAACAACAACAACAATTCAAACAAACAACAAAAAGAATCAAAATCCGAATAAAATTTATTTATTGGTAAAACAAAAAAAACCGAAAACTGATTTGTGAAAAATTATTCTCATTTGTTTTATTCTTTTTTTTCGACGCAAAAGACAAAAAAAATATTTCGTGTCTAAATCTCGATTTGAATATAATAATAATTTATTATTATTATTATCATTATTAATAGTTATATTTCTAATATGACAAAATTGCAAATAAAATCGAAAAAATTCTTTCGACAAAATCGAATCGCTCAAAGGTGATTTATGATATTAATATGACGAGAGGTGCTCCAGGAATATTTGATGGGGGTTTTATTTTTAAGCTCGGTCGGTTGTTTAAAACCCCTTATGGTGGCGAGGGTGTGGATTTTATCGACCAGTTGAACTATCAATTTACGAGTGGACTCATGATTATTTTTATTGCCATAATCAGTGTTCGTCAGTATGTAGGTCAGTGTTTTTTCCATTATTTTTCGTTAAAAAAATTAATAATAATAATAACAATAATAATAATAATAATCAATGTTATATCAAATAAAGTATTCGGAAATATATTAAGTTCAATAAAACAAAAAATTTTATTACACATTGAATTTCAAAAATCTAATTAATTTGAGATTATTTATTTGCTAATTAAAATCAAATAAAATTCTTTTAATTGAAATTTTATAATAAAATATTGATATTAAAAGACAAATTATAAAAAATATTATGTCGATTTTCTTGTTGTAACTTTATTATTTTTTTCTTTTAAAATTAATTTTTTATAAAAAAAATATTTTTCATTGTTTATTTAATTATTTATTTTTTGTAATAAATAATATAAATGATGCTAAATAATGAACAAGAAAAAAAATAAAAATTCATGTAAAATATATCAAAATCATCACGTAAATATAATTGTTTCATAATTAAATTCTGTCATTTTTTTATTTATTCTTCTACATAATTAAGACATCTCTTGAAACCGGAATTTCGGCAAATCAGTTTGCAAAGACAGATTAAAAAGAAAAAAAAGAAAATTTTAAAAACCTAATTTTGAATTACAAATAAGATATCAGTGTATTAATTTAAAAAGTATTAAAAAGTATTAAATAAAAAAATATCAAAACATTAATAAAAAATAGGAAAAAAATACAAAATGATTTTTTTTTATTTCTAATAATTTTACATTATTCAAGAAAACGGAATAAATGAAATTTAAACAATAACATAAAACCACCATTTATTTAACACTTCATTTAGCAATGAAAAATTATAATTAAAAAACATAAATAAAAAATGGAAAAGCAGAAAACAAATCGATAATTTGTAAATACTGATTGAAGTGATTTGAGAAAAAAAGTTTATCCTTCAAAATATGTTAATTACTTTCTTTTTTAATTTAGAAAAACAAAATTTAATTTTATAAATAAATAATTATATATCATATAATATATTTATAATATATTACTATAATACTATTTTTTAGATTAAAATACTTTTCCTTTCATTTAAAGTTTCTTTTAAAATATTTCTTTAAAATTTGGATTTTGTTTTTTACAAGATGAAATTGGTTTTAAATACAAAATAATTTTTTGAATTTCTTTTGATTTTCTTTTTTAGTTTTTTTCTTTGAATACTTTTATGATGTAAATAATTCAACAAATGTTTTTCAAAAGAAAGAATAATGAAAAATATTTCATTTAATTTAGGACTGTTATTAAATTTTTAAATTTTATTTTAATTACTATAATTCATTACTCTACCGTTAAAAATTAATAGATTTTTTTACTAATTTTAGGAAAAAGCCGCTTTAAATTTTAAATTTTTTTATAAATTTATTTTTGTATTTTTTCAGTTTTAATAGTTATAATTTTGTAAAATTATTTTGAGGAAAATATTAAAGTAAAAAGACATAAAATCAACGGTACTTTAATTCACTTTTTTTAAATTTTATTTCATCCATTTTTCAAACGAATTATTTAAATATTTTATTTAAATTAATAGTGCTTTATATTATACAAGAAATAATGTATAATTATAAAGGTAATATCACCCTTGTAGAATAAGACTGTACTTGATCTAGTAGGCGGTCACTTTTTGTCTAGTACAGGAAACCTGTAAAGAGACCTCATGTTACTACCATCATATAATTAGTTGGAGACCCCTTATTTATTCTGCTTACAAAAATTATTATCCCGTGCAGTTCATTTAAAACGTTAAAAGATTTTATACATCATTCCTTCATTGAAATGCTTTGTGAGAAAATGAGAAACTCTCCTTTTAAACTGAATAACATAGTGATAATAACCCCACTTCCGAAACAGTCTTTTACCACTTTAAGAACGCTGCTACGGGGACTGTAACATGTAATGACTAGTATGGATTTGTTTTGAATACCACCTCTCACTTAATGACTTTTAAAAATCTCCATCATATAAAAAATTATCCAGATCTAGGAACTATCCTTTGGTAGATAATGCAATAATAATTCGGAAAGTGTGGTATATATAGCATGACACCATCCTCTCCTCTTGTAACGCTAAGTAATAAAAAGAATGGTGTTACATAATTTATGAAAAACTCCTTCATACTTAATATATAATATAATACACATATTATATCAAATTAAAATTTGTTTTTTTAATTAATTTCAGAAAAATTTCTTTTGTATGAAATTACAATCTTTCATTACATAGAAAAGAAATGAAACACTTACTTGACTTAATTCAAAAATATAAAAATTACAAAAAATAATAATCTATTGAAAATCCATGTAATAAATAATCATTGTATTATTTTTTCATATTAACTTTGTGCTTGGTTTTATTTAAAAAATCAAATAATTGAATAAAGAATACAGTAATAATTTAAAAATAATTTTAAATTACATTAAAAATGTTATATCTATTATTTGATATTTATATTTAAAATATTAATAAAATTAACTAAATTTTATATAAAATTAACATATATCAATATGTTCTTTGTAGTCCTTTCTGTAAGATCTTGCTTTAAAAGTCGGTTTCCAGAAAGGTATGAATATATATATATATATATATATATATATATATATATATTCATTGAGCGTGCACTGAAAGCTCGCATTCTTGCATCTAAAGCCGAGCGAGAAAGTCAGTAGGCTCTGTATTGTATACTTGTGGTTACTAACCGATACAGAGTCTATGGCTCAATACCCTGTACGCCAATGCTGGTATTGTAGTCTTTACGATACTCAGTTATCCGTCCAGTCGGGGGAGGCTTATATATATATATACATATGTCAATATTATATAATTAATTCTATTGATTATTTTTGGATTTAAAAAAAATATTCTTTTTAGTAAAACAAGATTGGACAATTCAACAAAAATTTTATTCAATCTAAATGAATCAGAGTAACAATTTAGTCGAACCGTCTGAGTTCATTCATTATTATTAATAACCAATTTACTCTATGACTCGATGGACCTACTTCTTTCGGTATCAAATATTTAAGAAAAAGGAATACCACAATTTAAAAAAATATATTCCAGTTCAAAAATCAGAATTTGGGATACGTTTTCCTACATATTGGAATACTACTGATAGACTAGTATTCCAATTTACGATTTGAAAATTAAAGTATTTTATTAATACTTTTCTCCCGGTATCTCACTTTCTTGTTTTTGTGCTACCTATTTCTTTAATCTTCTTTTTATCTAATTTTATTATATAAATATATGGCTAGTGTTCAAAATTGAGACAATCAAAATATCGATAAAAATGCAATGTAAAATAAAAAACCAAACAATTAAAAAACATTTATTTCCAAGTTATGTGCATTTGTTTGTAAGAATTCTGGTAAATTGTATTGATATCAATTTTGTTGTACTTCAGTAATTCTTTTATTCATGACTGCATATTGTTTTATTTTTTTGATCTAATTCTCTACCTTGTAAAATTTGGATCTAATTTACTCGTTGAAGAGATTTTTCGAGTTACTTTTTTAAATTTATTTACACTTATAACTAACATAATATTAATATTAATTTGCAAAATACATTTTTTATATTAAAAATATTTAAAAGAAAAAAGTTGCTATTTGAATATGTTGCTATTTTGACTATCGATATTTTTACCGTATCCACATATATATATATATGTATGTATATATTAGTTCCTAAATTTTGGTTTATTTAATTATTTGTAATAATGGTAAGGAACCTTATAAATTATAATGTTTATTTTTCAGGTCTCTTAATATTTTATTTTCTTTTTATTGTTAAACCATAATTAAAAACATCAAAGAAGCGAAATAAGCTTTAAGATCAATATAATGGTTTAATGACTTTTGATTTCATTTAATAAAAATGGGAAAAAAAGACATTTTTCCAAATATATTTGTTTGTTTCAATGTTTTTGAATTATCTTAAAATGAAGATTAATAGAAATTTAGAGCAAATTAACATTATTAAAAAGAAAATAATTTTTCCCAATGAAAACAAAAGCGTCATTGATTTAAAACAAAATTGTTTTCAATTTTTAGACAAGTTTGGACAAAAGCAAGTCAAACACTCCTCATTAATAACAAAAACAAAAAAAAGATAAATTAGATTGTTATTTTATATTAATTTATTTCAAAATTTAAAAAGTAAAATAAAATATTTTTTTCTCAGCTTATTAATATAAAATATTTTTTTCAAGTTTGTATAATTTGTATAAATGTATAAAAAAGTTTTATTTGAAAGTTTTGAAGAATAAAGATCCGTTTTGCAGTAATTTTTGGAAATAGAAAAATAAAAATAAAAATAAATAATCAGTTTCTTCCAAAATTTCCCAAATAATTTCTTTATAAATAACATATGTAACATTAATGTTTGTTTTTTATGTACTTCTAAGAGACATCTCTACTTTTGAATATTTTTTTAAATTTGAATTATGTAAAAGTTTCTAAAACTTTTATTAAGTAAATAATACTTTTGAATTATATATTAATCTTCTTTAAATAAAAAAATTGATCTGATTTCTTATTTTTTTAATTTAAATTTTTTTATAATTATTTGAGAGAATATTGTAAAAGGATGTGTACCTCAATACTTTATTAAATAATTGCTATTTTATTAATTTACAATTTTAATAGTAATTTATGTTAAAGAATTTATTAAAAATTAAAAAGCAAAAATTGATATTTGCTTTAATAAGTGGGACTCAAAAAGTGAAAAAATATTTTAAATAAATCAAGAGTGATATAAATTACTAAGTATAAAGAAAAGATAAAAAAGTATAAAAAAATAATTCTAATGATAATATTTATTACTTTTCCAAATCATTTCAATGCTCCTACAAACTGCAACTCTATGCATTTATACACAGGGAACTTATATTAGTTATTTTATTAAAATCTACATACATTTGTATTTAAATAAAAAAAGTTTATTATTAGTATTGGATAATGAACGAAGTTGCAGTTCGAAAAAGGCAAACAAATTATCTTTCAAAAGAAGCAGTTTCTATTTTACACAAGATTAGAAATTCATAAATAGTATCTATAAATATTATAAGGTAGTCTAGATGACGAATTAAATTATGTCACCAAAATTGCCTCTAAATATAAATAAAGAAAATTATTCTTAAAATAAAATTAACTATGGTATGCTGTACTAAAATTTTAACTCTAAATGCAAAAATTAAAGAGAGGGATAATAATCACGACTGTGAGGAATATTTGAATGTTTGATGTTTTGTGTTTGAAGGTGTATGTTGATTTGGAAATGTGTCTCTCCTACCCAGATGGATGATTAATATTTTAATTGTAATTATCTAAAAATATGTAATGTTTAAATTTATTTTTAATATCAAATAATTTTAAAATTTTAAATAAGTTTATTAATTTTTATAATATTTAATAAATAAATCAAATTAATATTTTTTAAATAATTAATTATCATTTTAATTATTATCCAATAAGTTTTGAGGACACATAAGAACACAATATTATGAAAACCCGAATAGATTTAAGGAACGCGAGCAATGGAAGAAATCGATGGAAAAATGATAGGAAAAAATACTCGAATGAATGTGTGTGTGATTGTATTTTTGATTGTATGTATGAAAATACGAGTTACAGCTTGAAGATGGAAGAAGTTTTATTAGAAATGTTGAATGGCTAAAGCCATTTAAATCGAGGGGGGTGTGAGGAATATTTTGAATGTTTGATGTTTTGTGTTTGAATGTGTATGTTGCTTTGGAAATGTGTCTCTCCTACCCAGATGGATGATTAATATTTTAATTCCTATTATTTAAAAATATGTAATGTTTAAATTAATTTTTAATTTCAAATAATTTTAAAATATTTAATAAGTTTATTAATTTTTATAATATTTAATAAATAAATCAAATCAATATTTTTTAAATAATTAATTATCATTAATAATTATTAATAATTATTATCCAATAAGTTTTGAATGAGTATTTTATTAAAATATTTATTTCCCCATTTGCTAAAAAAATGAGAATTAATTCATTAATCAATTTCGCTTTGAATGCAAATGTACGAAAGTTTTGACAAAGATTGTCTTAAGGATAATCAAAATTGTTGTTTAAATAAAAATATAAAAAAGTCAAATTGGTGTTCTTAATAACGACAAAAGAAGTTAAGTCCGAAAAGAATCTACTAAATAATGTTACTTATTTAAAAACCTGATAATCTAATTTGATATGAATAAGTTCAAAGTGAAATTCTGATAGTCTTTTAATTTTGAGTTTGATTGTGACGAGTTTTTGTTGGATGAAGACGATGATGGGTGACACCAGAGAATTGGGGAGATTGCTTCGTTAGTAGATGGATGACATCGGGACATTTGATAAAATATATGAGTATAAAATCCAAGAGACAGGAATAAAATGAAAATTTCCTTTATTATTAATATTTTTAAATTTCATAAATTGAGAACCTTAGACAACCGATCTTCAGTTAATAAATATAATCTAAAGCATTCAAAATTACCAAACCATTACGTCTATCAAACTTATAAATCTTGATTTGTTTGAAAATTTTTAACTGAAATATTTAATAAAATATTTTTCAATGAAATATTTAAATAATAAAAATTTAGTTTTAATCTTTGATCAAAATTTAAATTATATTTTGATTTATTATGGAGAAAATTATATTAAATTAATTAAATTAATTTTCTTTTTCTATTTAATATAATTATGTTATTAATA
Organism: Girardia tigrina; assembly: GCA_001938485.1. Lineage (NCBI taxonomy): Eukaryota > Metazoa > Platyhelminthes > Tricladida > Dugesiidae > Girardia > Girardia tigrina. The sequence goes on along the minus strand of MQRK01238233.1, from coordinate 8,751 downwards.
AATAATTTCTATAAATAAAATGACATCTACTTTAACATTTATTAAAAATAAAATAAAATAAATAAAAAAAATATTTCGAAATAATTAAAATCGTTAAAATTTTTTAATGTCTAATACAATAAAAACTAATAATTTCATATAATATATTTTTTTATTATTATTACATCAAGTTATTTTGAAAAAAGTAATAATTGGGACGTGTAAACTTTTGTTTAAAAAACTTTAAAGATCTGAAGATTCTGACACAAAAATTATATTTATTAAAAAATATATTATGATAAATGAAATTATTTCAAAAAATATATAATTCTTTTTAATTTATCAAACATTTTTATTTTTTACACACTATATAAAGAAAGCTTTTGAAATATATATTTTAAAAATATAAAATTGAGAAGAATTTCTTTAGAGATCATTTTATAAACTAATCTTGTTTTGTTCAAGTTATATATTAGGAATTCAATCTCCATCGGTTAGTTATTCATCCTTTTTTATTACTTTCTTATATTTAAACTAAATTCTTATTCATAAGTTAGTACATTTAATAGACTATTTTAATAATTTTTTAATATTTCTTTAATTATTTTTCAAAGACTTCTTTAACTTATTGTTATTTTTCTTTCGGAATTAACTAAATCAAACTTCACTAGTTAATTTGGAATATAATTGTATTGGTAAAGTAAGTTTAGATTCTGTAAATATATTGGTACCGAAAATATAAAAAAGTTAAATAAATTAAATTATTAAATTAAATTACTAAGTTAAAAATCAAGAATATTAAATAATAAATTAAAAATGAAATGTAAGATATTTATGGAATATATAAATTTAATTGACTTAAAAGTAATAAGTCAATTAATTGAAGCTCAAGTGATATTGTGTTAAATAAATAAAATATAAAATCACATATTATGTTATGATATACCTAAAATTAAACGTATTTCTCATAATATTTTAATATTTTGTACATTTAATTGGAAGTTAAGGTAAAAGAGCTAACTGAAATTGACGTTTCCATGAGCTCTTTTAGCGGAAAATAATATTAATAAATAAAAATATAAAAAAAATTTTTAAGTTAATGAATTTAATTTAACAAAATAATAAACTAACAGAAAATAAATTATAAAAGACAATTTTAATACAATCTCAATAATCTAAGATATTATTTGAGTAGTTCTTGGCGAGATAATTATTCGGATCACCAACGAGATTTGAAAAAGACAGATACTTGAGGTAGAGAATTTTGTTGTGGATTTGTTGATGTAGTTATTTTAATTATACGATGATTGAGATGGAATAACGAGTGTCCGGCTCCTTGGATCTTCACACGAATTAGGATTGAAAGAAAATTGAGCTTTTATATATATATATATATATATATATATATATATATATATATATATATATAT
>MQRK01238226.1:18427-32666 GCA_001938485.1 Girardia tigrina | reverse complement strand
CTCTTCTATTTCAAAGATGAATTTTCTACTTTACAGAAATGCTTTGATTCTTATTATGAGAGGCAGTTCTGTGAATTATTATTGATAAGACACTAAGCCCATTAATATACATTCGAAATGGACAAAATAAAGATGTTTCTAATCTTCAAATCTTTAGTTTAATTACAAAAACATTTTGTCATTATTAGGGCACGGAATTTAATGACCTTAAAATCAAAAATATGACTTTATTTAATTTCCTCTCTTTCTTGGGGAGATATTATTTTGTTATTCCCTTCTGCCTATAGAGACTATTAACAACATCACAATTTGAATGCAAACATTTATTGACAACACAAACAGATTCTTCACAACAATTTTCAGAGGTCATCTTTCTTTGATTGATATAGTTTTTGTTTATATATTCAAATATGAAAAAAATCAATGAATGGGAAATTTTAATATTACATTTTAATTACTCATAATTTTTTTGGATAAAAAGACATTATGTAATTTTTTAAATAAACATTAATTTTTAAAATATATTAAATTTAATAAGTTAAAATCATTTACTGAAAATATTATTAAAATTCATAATTATCAAACTTTAATTAATTAGTACTTAAAATTAATATTATTAAATTAATATCATTAAATTCAAATAATCAATCAATAAACATATCAATCCTATCTGAGTAGGAGAGTCACAAATCTAAACAACATACAAACAACAAACTTACAACATTCCAAATTATCCCTCACAGAGACACCGCCGTCACACCACTGCGCCACCCACTCTGTTATCAATGATGATGATGATTATGATGATGATAATGATTATTATTATTATTATTATGAATAATAATAATAACAATAATAATAATCATTGATAACTGAGTGGGTGGCGCAGTGGTGTGACTGCAGTGGATTGGTGACGGTGGCGACTCTATTGACAGAGGGAAGAACAAAATAATATCTCACCCGGAAAGAGAGGAAATAAAATAGTCATTTTTTGATTTTTAGGTCATTCAATTCAGTGCCATAGTCATTATTATCCAATAATATATTAATAATTAAAATAAATAAGAAAAAATAATTCCTTTAAAACTAATTTTTTTATAAAACTAACATTTTTAATAATAAACTAAGAGGTCAGACATCCGATTAGGAGTTTTAATATGTTTAAAAGTAGATGATGTTCAAAGATTTAGAAAGGCATGACACCATTATCAAAGACAAAAAAGCCTTTGACGTTTCCTTGTTACATCTTTTAATAAAATGTTTAATTATTATGTTGCTTTTTCTTTTGTTTACTTTTTTTTGTTTTTTTCACATTAAAATCTCTCACCAATTTTAAATTAAGAATTAATATTTTCGCCTACACAAAATGTTTATTTTTATTCCGATCCATCATAATCACGATTGATTTATGATCGAATTTCACAGAGCGAATGAATATGACATTATTTTTTATCTTTAAATATTTTAGAAAGCAAAAAGTCAAAATTTTAATTATTTATTTTAGATGAAGAACAACTGATATTTTAATGATAGAAAAAGTGAGTGAAATACATCAATTTTCGTCGACCAAAAGACAGACTGTATAAAATATATACACTTTGATACACTTTTGTATCTGTTGTTCATATGAAACGAAATCAATCAAAATATTATTTTTTTTATCAAATAAAACATTAAAAACCGAAAATAAATCCCACATTGTTTAAATTAAAAAAAAACTAGGTATTTTGATTAAAACAAATATTTTTTATTTGTAAAAATATTTTTTTTCAAATCGAAAAATAAATAAATAATTTGATATTTTAAACGATAGATTTTCCAATCTTTGAAATTAGAAATAATTAAAGATAAATTTATTGGATTTTGTTTTAATTATTAATAATAATAGAAATTCAGTAAAACAATAAATAAATTAAATAAACCGACTTTTATTTGTGTTGTTTTTCTCTTTCTCATTAGTATGAATTTATTTATTTTTTTTTAATAAAAAAATATTTTTGCTTGATTTTCACCGACTAAAAAGTTTTAAATCCGAATTTCGATTCGTAAATGTTTATTTATCGCTGCAAAAAGTAAACATAATCTCAAATTTCTGTCTCTATTTGAGGTTGTTTAAAATAATATTTTATTTCGTAAATTTTATTTATCACAAATATTTGAAAAGAAAACTTAGTTAAACAATATTATATGCTAATTAAAAGAAAAAGATCAGGTTTTTTTCTGAGCAAAAAAAATAGGAAGAAAATCTCAAACAGTTTGAAAAGCATAAAAAGAATTGACAGAAGAGAAATTATTTTTGCTTTAATTATCATATAATTATAATTTTAATTATTGCGTTGCTTACTTTTGTTATATTTTCGTTCTCGTGATTTTTATGGTAATAGAAAACTAAATATTTTATTAAAATTGTAAAAATTAAAATTTGAATTTTTTGTATTAAAATTGAAATTGTTTAATGTTATAAATATTGTAATTAGTATAGGATTTAAATTTAACAAAATTAATGAAATAAATTCAATACCACACAATAAATAAATAAAGTATAAATGTAAATTACTTATTAGGGTGAACCAAAAGTCTTTTCGTATTTTTTATTAAAAATTTAAACATAATTTTAAAACATATAAAAAAACATTTAAGTTTCAAAGTAAAGGCCATTTGAATCTATAGCTTGAACCCATCTACGGGAAAGTTGTGCAATCCCGCTGCGGAATCTAAGGTGATAGGTCGGCCTGAACGTGCATTGTCTCCGAGGTCAATGTCGCCTTCGTTGAACCTTTTGAACCAATTTTGTGTAGTACGATTTGAGACCACATTATCACCTTTAACTTCGTATATTTTCTTTGTTGCTGCAGTTGCGTTTAAGCCATGTTCCAGTAATGGCGTAAAAGAACAAGAATTTCAAAATTTTCCATAATTTTTCTAAAAGACCATAAAAATTATATTAACAACCAATTAGAAGTTTTGATATATATTGTGATAGAGCAGTTCAAGAGCTTTAAAAACATATAACACATGTATATAAAATATCTTTATTTGGTAACAAGAAACAATTGAACAAAAAGACGTAGAAAATACGAAAAGACTTTTGGTTCACCCTAATACTTTTATTATGATCTAAAAGTTACTCTAAGTCAATATAAACGATATTTTCGGTTGGACATATGATAGCTTGACAGGCATTAATCTAGTTGTATTGATTGGTACTGAGGCATGGTAAAAAGGAAATTAGATTTATTAGGTTGTGAATAGTTTTGATTATATAAGATCTGAACGAATTTTTTGTTAGTAAATTAACATTTTATAAAAAAAAACAAAATGTTTAAAATAACAAGAGGTCGTTTTCATCAATGATATCGTCAATACTATGGATAATTTTGCTCAAACAAGGCTTCAACTAGATAATTCCAAGGCGGTTTCAGAAAAATTGATAATTCGATGAGTGAACGTCTCGGCTATATGGTTGAGGCTTAAGAACATCCCAACCAAATTCTTCAAGTTTTTGGCGAGTCATGTAGCAAAGCAACAAGAGTCGTGTTGATACCACGAAGACGAAAAGAGGCCTAAACACGTTTTAATTGAGCGCAGTAAACTTTGTAGGTGACAGTTTGACAATTCAAAAGGGCTTTCTAGTGAGAAGGTACCGATGCATTTCACCAAACACAACATTACCTTTTTTGATGCGGATCACTTCGAGGCGTCTGTTTACTAAGCTGACCTGGATGAATCCATTGCTTTTTGTGTTTCCGGTCATCATATACAACTCACTTCTCATTGCACGTCAAAATCAATTGCAATCAAACACAGCTGGATTTGTGCGATAGCCAAGGACAGTCATTAATTTGCATATTTATCTTAACATAACATATTTATAAAAAATTGATAATGAGGTGGTTGGATCCATCCAATAAATTGAGGTAATTTTGTTCTCGTATGTCAATAATTTATTTTATAAAAAGCGAAATATTTAAAATTTTAATAAATCTAATAATTTTGATTATCTTCGTAAAAATACTGATACAAAAATAATAAATGTAAAAATGTATGTATTGAGAATGAACGAAATAAAATTGCTACAAATAAAAATGTTAAAAGGAATTCTATTTCGAATGAATGTAAAATGTTTCATGATAATTATGATGAATATTTTGAATGGTTTTTATTGTTTGTTGTTTTAGGATTGTGTTTCTCGCACTCAGATGGAAGATTGATATTTTAAATATTTTGAAGTCCAAGTATTTATTCAATTTTAAAATTTAAATAACTATCTTTGAAATTAAATTAATATATCATAAATAATATATCTAAAATATTTTTAAAATAATTAAAATTATTTTTGTAATTTATATTATAAATTATTTTGAAATCGAATTATAAATAAACAATTTGTAATTTAAATTTGTTTAAATGATAAGACTTTTAAAAATAGAATTAAATTTATTAATGAAGAACAATGACTAGTTACGACAGTTTTATAGAGAATTTTCCTAGTGGCGATTCAAGTTGTGATATGAATAAATGTATTAAAAATCAAATTAGTCTTCTTAATAATAATATTTGTTATTAAAATAATGATTTTAAAATTTAATCGTTAGATGAAATTAAAAATGTTAATAGTATTATCTCATACCCCAACGATAAGGTAAAATCATGTATAAAAATATGAATGGTAGGTCTAGTACTAATATTAGAATTAACGAAATTTTCGCAATTTATGTGTGTATGTATGTTAGTTTATTAAATATATTTTAGTGCTGAATTTTTGTCTTCTAACTAACAATTTGATAAAATTATTATTATTTTGAGTTTTTATAAAGAAATGTTTTAAATTATTAATTTTAATTAATACTTTTAAATATTAAAAACTTTAAAAAGATTTAGAAAGATTATTCGAATAATCATGATTAAAAATAGAAATAAGAAAAACAATTAGAGTCATTTCAAACGGTGAACGATCTTCTGAGAGTTGTAATGACTCGAAATGTGATTATAATAAAAATTCTAATGAAAACTGTCTCAATGTTCTTAGCATTGTTTATATTTTTTTATTTTTTACAATAGTATATGTCGCACATTTGTAGTTTTATTTGAAGATTTTTTTCACTGGACGTGTTTTAATCAATGTTTACAGCTAAAATATAATATTTGCAATATTTAAAGTTTAACATCTGTTGGGTAATGTAAAAATGTTTATATAAAAAAAAATAAATAATAAGATATAATAGTAGAATATTATTATTTATTATTATTTTATTTATTTAATTTAAAACAAAATTATTATTTATTTATATTTTAATTAAAATAAAGTATGATTTATGAAAAGTGCAAAAATTATGTATAAAAGAAAAGTGCAAGGCCTAGAGGCCAGAGTTCAAAATAGAATGATTTTTATCTTGATATGTATAATTTTGCACTTCATTGTAACTAAAAATCTAACGAAAAGGAAATTGGTACAATAACAATCTATTCGTCAAAGTTTAAAGATTCAGTTAAATTGATTCGTTAAATTGATACTTTAATCAAAGTCAAAGTTTAAAGATTCAAAATAAAGTTCATTCTTTGTGAACAATATAAATAAGCGCTTAAAAAAAATAAAACTTGATTAAATTTTGAATCTGCTAGGTATGATTTTTATTTTTTTTATAAACTTGATAAATTTTGAATCTGCTAGGACGCGAAGCATTGTGAACAAAGAAAGAAATATTGGAACTGATCGATTGGAGGATTTAACGGATTTATTTAACGGGTGATTATAATCGTATAATTAATATTTAAATTTCTTTAAATTTAAATTCAAATAAAATTATATTTTATATTTACATCCATAAAATTTATTGTAAAATTGAAATTACTAATTAGAGATATCTGATTAGTAAAGAATCAAATAAAATAGGAAAATTCTCATTTTTATTTATTCATATTTTTATTTCTGTAAAAATTGTATTAAAAAAAATAAATCTTATTTAAAAACAATTCTGTTGGTTTTTGATAATTGGAATTAATTTAAAGTAAAATTATGTTAGATAATTAAACTTCTACAATCAAATTTTTAGTTTATGGCACCAGTTAATCTTAAATCTAAGACCTTACCTTTCTTGGAACACCTCCAAGAACCAGAGAGAAATGAAAATAATTTTTGTTTGGTTTCCGAAAATTTAATATACTTCTCCGGAGACCCAACACATCTTTTGGTCATGTTTTTAAGTTTGAAAAGCGTTTTTTGTTCAGCTTTAACTGTTTTGTAATATACACAATAAAAGTTTTCAACCTGAAATAAACAAAAACAAAGAAATTTGTTTTTAATAATTAAATACATTTAAATACTTGTACATTTTTTCTTGAAAAGTAAATTCGTTGTTTGTTATGATTGAAAATGATTCTTCAATGTAGAATGTAAACGTTGGAATATCACGGAATGGACGAATTAATGGAATAAATTTTCGTGAAATTAAAGCAGCTGACCGAAAATCAGTTGCCCCATATATAGAGTTAAAAAGAAGTTGAAGAATATATATACAATGTATAGAAGAATTTCCCCTATTATGCCTAACCATAGACAAACTTCTAATGAGAAAAAACGTTATTAAGTATCATGGCATATCAGATATATACACAGATAAAGAAGAGCGCATACAAAAATTGAAATCAAAAAGAAAAAAATATATTAGTGACAATACAAATAAATATTTTAAACATTATTTCTAAAGATTTTTGTTATGATTTTATTGAATTAAAAATTTTTTTATATTTCTATTTAAACATTATTTATTTAATGATTATATTTTTGAAATTTTAATTTTTTAAAAAACCGAAATATATGCTTTTATTTTATTTTTATTCTCACTTTAAATTATAAAATTAAAACAATACTCAAAAATTTCATAGTAAACATAAATTTTCGTCTGTTTTTCGACAAAAAAGAACCACAATATTCTGCTCTAAAATAAAATAGACTTAAAATTGTCAAACAAGAATAGAGAAGTCTAAGTTCTTTTTATATGTAAAAAAACAATTAATGTTTTTTTTGTAAAACCTTCAAAATGGTAAGGAATAATAATTTTTAAAAAATTAAAATTCGATAAAAATAATAAATTCATTTTTCAATAAAACAAAAAAAATAAATAAAATCATAAAGAGTAATTCAAAACTCGTTATGAATGTTAGACGATTGAAATATAATATAAACATTAGGAGTAAAAAATAAATAAAATATTTAATTTAACTTTTATTTTATAATCTTTATAAAATTTATATTTTTTAAAAATAAACAGAACAAAAAAAACAAATTCAACAAATTTTTTTTGAAATATTTTTTTTGAATTATGGGAAAACAAAACAAAATATAATATTATTAATAATAATAATCTAATAAAACGAATTTCCATTCTTGAAAGAATATTAAAGGAGATTTTATTAAATACAAAGAGCGATGAACGGTGGTTTTCAAAAACAATATTTTGTCAACAATTCTCCCGACGAAAAAGCAAACAAACTTCAATCGTCCGCGATGGCCTTCGCAAAGCAAAAGTCATCATCGATTTTGTTTTCATGCTAAATTAAACAGAAAAAGGGGAAACTAATATGGAAAATTAGAATTTCTCCTAATTATTTTGTTAAAAATATTTCAATGTTTTCCCGAACGAAAATGTACACAGATCAATCATTGAGATTTCCAACAACAACAACAACAAAAACAGTGAAAGAGTAAAATTAAATCTTGCATTAAAATCATTGACAATCAAAAAGAGCATCAGGTCGACGGAGAATATTTAATTACGTACATCTCATCTTTCAATGATGGCGGACGGAGCGGAAATGTCCCATGTAATAGCCGACCCATTCTCCTAAGATGGTCATATGGAAAATACGAACGATGATTAATTAACTGTGATTTATTTTGGGTTAAATATGACACTATTAAATTAAATTATGTCTTCTTTAGCAAAATAGAAGCAAACCGATCTTATTATTTAATGGTTTATTTATTTATTTTATTTATTTATAAAATCGTCTAAATGAGTGTTAGATGTTGTTGGCATATCTTTCGAATTAATAGACACTGAGATTTTCTAAAATTAATTTCATAACACGTTTTTCTTAAAAAAACTATTTAAATATGAATATTTAAACAAAATTATTTCTTTTTATTTTGTGGAATTTTCTTTTTTTTATAAATTTTAAACCGGTAATATCTGAGATCAGGAGCTGATAGTGGAAGTCGAATAAAAGTTTTTTTTTATATTAAAAATATCTCTACTGCGATTATTGCAGAGTCAGAAGAAGGTCTCACAACATTTGAATGGAGTAAACCTGTGGCTCTGCCCTGATCACAGAGGAGAGTTAGAAAGGGAAAAAGATAAGATTAAATATTATGAAGCTAGGACATGGAGACACTCCGTTAGCATCGACAAATGATCTTTGATCAATCAATATATAATTTATAATTATTCATAATCAACATATACACAAAAAAGTCGAAAACGAAGCAATGAAAGAAGTCATTCAAATGATATAGATGAATTGTTGTTTTTGAATTGTCTTTGAGAGGGATGAGAAGAGCTTGAAATATAATAATGATACTGTATTCCAGTCATCGGTACTCGTCATTCATACACCGGACATGATAATCGGACTGGGCATCGCTCGGAACTCTCGTTCATTCCGATGCGCCCGGTGACGATGTGACCGTCTTGGAGTGCGATCGTGTCGTCGTCAGTCGAGGAACGCGGCTCTTGTGGATCTCGCAAAAATCGATCGATAACTATATCACACCAGAATCGATAAATCATTGAGAGTTGTGATATTGGAATGAGGTGGATTTCCTTCGGATTGATTGGGCCTTCTGCAACTCAAGTCATCGACGCCGCGTATTCTGACGATCATTGACTGTACGAGAAAAGTGTTGTGCATAAATGAGAAGAAACGATGTGAGAAGTCTGTATTAAAATGTTCATTTGTTCAAAATTATATTAATTATAACAAGGTTTTTCTTCTGTTGAAGCAATCTGATAAAATCGGTTTTATATTTTAAGCACTGAGTGAGTATCCTCGAGTATGAATAGCAGATGGTTTCCCATCTGTCAGACATATGTTTGTGTATTCATGTCTGGGACGAATATGAGAGAAGTTATAATCTCAGAGAGCCAACATTCAAACCATTATCCGATACTCTAAGTAGAGTAGTATCATATATCGGCTAATGCAATATACTATCGGCAGAAAAAAAGTGAAAAACTGCTTACACGACAGTATATTGGTATTTATATGGTGTCAAAAAGTCAAATCAATCATACATGCTCTCATTGCTAAGGTTGATCCCTCTGTCACATAAGCCCAAACATTCCTGCAGTACAATCTATCTTAGAGAGGGACATCCAAGAGTATATCATACTCAAATATGTCTTCCTCAGTTTCCAATCTTCCGTCGTCAAAGTCAGCAGGATTGTGGGCCAGTATCGGGCATTGAATCTCCAGCAGGTCTTGAAAGTCCTTCCACTGTAACGCTGACCATTTGATATTGGACAGAACATAGGCACAGGCAATCGGCACTTTTTTTCCTAAAAAAGTCACTAAAGATAAGTTCTTTGTTGGATAACCATGATCCTAATGGCCCAACAATTGAACGTGTCAAGATGAACTTACCAGGATTCCCCTTAGACGTATTGTATTTGTTCTCTCAAGTCCCAATATTTTTCAATATTTTTCATATCAGCATTATACATGTTTTTAGCAGTTTCATAGGGGCACTTAACATCAACAAGGAAAATTTTCTGTTTCTCTTGAAAACATATTTGAAGATCAACTCTTTGACAGGATGTTATGAATTGACATTCTTCATTGACATATCTGTCATCACACGTAAATACCAAATTTTAAATTCTGTATTCAAATTTTTGGTTCCATAAAACAACACAATTAATTTTGATATATAATTTTGTTATTAATTTTTATTGTCTCTAATCTTTCTTGTTGCTGGAAATCAGAGCACTGCATACACAAAAATTCCGAACATAAACTTTTGTTGTTTCTTAAGTGTGAGGAATATTTGGTGTGTGGATGTTTTTGTGTAGTGTTTGCATGTTCAAATGTTGTGTGTTAATTTGGGATTGTGCCTCTCCTAACCAGATGGATTGTCAATATTTAATTTCTTATAATCTGAAACTAATTTATTTAAATTTAGATTTAATATTCAAATTTTATAATTTTTAATTATTGCAGCTTTTAAATAATTTTAATGATTTTATTTTTGTAATTTTTTAAATAATTAAAATCAAATTAATGTTTAAAAATGACTATAAAAATATTTTATTTCAGCCAATCAAATTTAAATTAAATATTTTTAAATAAAATATTTTTCTCAAGTTAGTTCAGATTATAATGGGAGATATTGAAAATTGAGTGATGGATCTAAGTGAAAGCCTTACTGTTGATCATCATAAAGATGATAGTAAATGTGAATGTAATAAATGTTCTGTCAAATGTGTGAGTTCTCTTAACATTAAGAATTTTGAAAATAACGATTATTATATTTATTATTTTATTTATAAACAAAATATTCTTAACCCGAAAATTTGTATATATCATATATTAAACAATAAATAAACTTAAATAGAAATATCTTGTATCAATTTAATTTACAAAAGATTTTTTTGACTTTTCTTTTTCTTCCACGATATATTTTTCGTTATTAAATAGATTTAAATTTTGACTGAAAAAAAACCGACTTCTTTGTGTCTCTTTTATAATTAGAAAAATATAACAAAGCAGCCGCCATTGTTGGGGAAACATAAATTGGAGATTGGGATAATAAAATCTATCTGATTTCCAATTTTATTTGTCAATTTGCCGAGCAAGTTTCGACAGAATTGCCCATTAATAATTGAATTTATGTTCAAAATTTTAAAAGATATAATTTCCATCACAAATTACCGGTTTATATTTTCAGATTTTTGGAGATTATTCGAATTTTTAATTTTATCAAAAAAAATGATCTTCCTTAAAATTTACATAAGAAATATTCTGGAAAATTATATTTCATTTTGAATTTAGACAGATTTAAAACCCGTCCTAGGACTTTCACCGTCGTTTTTCATGCTTCTCTTCCCAATACAAAATATTTGACAATTCCTCTGACAAGATTTGATATATGGAAACATGAAAAAATTTACAGAAAGTTTAATATTTTCTTTGCAAATTATCTTTGTGCATGGATACTTTTGTCATTTGTTTCTGATGAGTATACTAAAAAACCCGATATTTCTGATAATCTTTTAACAAAGATTGCATTTACCATATTTAAATCAGCTTCCATTCCGAAGAAAGAACTGTTGTCTAAAGCCCATTTAACAGTATGTTTGATCAATATAGACGACTTTTTCATTAGTCTCTTTTTGTCTTTTAGGTTTCTTTAAAATTTTGAAATCGCGTAATCTGTGATTGAGATGAATAAGAGGTAGAGACAATGGCCTGGATATATAGTACTTCTTCAGTAACTTTGGTGGTCATTGAAATGGGGACAGTTTTAATTACATAATCCTAAAAATCCATATATTATAACATTTTCTGGTCAATATGTTGTGAAAATGATTAAGTCAATGTGTCTACTTGCAGTATACATTAATCAAACAATTCAATCGTAAAGGATGCGAAAATGACAGCAGACAAATGGAGCAAGGTACTGTAATGAGTCCGATAATGATATGATGTTATTCTTATTACAGTCAACACTCTATAGTTTCACACTTTTTTGTTACTAAAAAAACATAAAAATAAAGATGTGAAATTACAAAATATGAAATTATAGAAAGTTGATAGTTGTGTAGATTGAGTAACAAACATGTTTTTTGTATGAGTAGATATAAAACAATTATATATAATCATCATCTCGAATTTAATTGGCTTAGTATCGGTCTAAAGTTCTTTTTTTTATATTCAATGACTCAAAAAGTGCTATTTCACTTATTTTCTAACATTTTTGTAAAGCTTGTAATTTTCATAGAACCATTTAAAAAAATTGTTTTGTATTTTCTTTTTAATGCTGATATAATACCGGCATCTAGAGGTTGAATTTTTAAAGTATTATTTAGGGGCAAAAAGATTATTTTAATATTCATCAAAATCTCCGTGTTAACAATATGATAGCGGACATGATCCAGTAATAATAAAATGGTTCGGTTTTCTTTCTCCTCCGAAGCATCAAATTTTCGTAGCCATCTTTTAAAGATGTTTGCATTCATCCACGCGCTTTCATAATAATTGATTCCTACATTTTTTGTGTTTATTCCTATAAAACATCTTGGTTTTAAAGATTTCCCGATTATTAACAACGGAGTTTGCTTTTGCCACTAGCGTAACAGCATAAGGAAATTGTTACTCACTTCTTCATCCTTTTTTTCTTCCGCGCACTTTTTACAAGCTGGTGTTTTATCAGCTTGCATCAAAAAAAAACAAATCCATCTCATCCATGTTGTAAATATCATCAGAACGATATTTCTCAATTTCTTCTCTCAATTTTGGAAGACTAAGATTGATGGCGTTTTGATCAACAGACCCCGTCTCTCTACACTATCTTTTAAGCGATGTATCATGTCAGTTTTTGAATAATAACAGCAACCCTTCTGATAATTTCAAGTCAGAATCATCAATTTTCAGCTTGAGTTTCAAAGATACCGCGTCTTATCGAACCATTTCATCACGGATTAGAATATCTTCTTGGTTTTTGTAAAATCAGTCCCTTAGCTCCTCATCGAATTTTGCGTGCCTAGGTTTTTTAAAACGCCTACTATCTTTCTTTATAAATTCCCTTTTGAGAAAAGTCTCTGAATTTTTTAATATTTTTGATATTTTACTTGTGTTTATACTCTTCACGAAATTGTTTTGTACCCATTCAATCATTTTTCCTGGGTAACATTCTTTTCCGTAGCATGATTTATTAACTTAAATTTCCCATCCTTTATCAAAGAATTGTTTTTTTAACATTCAAATTTTCGGATTGGTTAAAATTTTTTTCATATTGGAAGTGTTGGACTATTAGTCTTCCTAAATAGAAAAATAAATTACTAACAATAAATAAACTCCTTTACTTTTAAGAATTCAAAATGTATACAAAACAATATTTTATCATTTTAAATAAAAAATACTGTTTTTTATTAAATAGTAAAAACTAATTTTACAGGGATTATGTTTTTAAGGCTGTAAAATTATAAAAAATTGCTATCTTAACACTGTGACTTTTTTGGTTTTTTACTTTGTCTGAGAAATTACATAGTTTGTGAAATAATAGAGTGTTGACTGTACATGGAACATCTTTTCTTGATCTGGTTTCATTGTGGGTTGTCTTCAGGGATGAGACAATGATGAAAGCAGGTCGCCACAGGAGTCAATTTGTTTGAAGAAAAGCTGGAGAGTGGATTCAATAATGCCATTTGCAAAGTCGGTAAGCATATTCTCCTCGATTGATGATCTAGGGATGCATCTCTTCAGAGGACCTGGACGTATGCACAGGGTGGAAGGATCAATGGTATCCCAATAATACTTTCAATAATACACCTGTCTTCTGTCACAGACAGAAAACTGGTATGGCACTGAAAAGTGAATCTTTCAACAAGACCACGCCCCATGCTACACGTCAAGAAAAACGCGATCCCACTTGGAGGACAAAGAAGTAACCGAGTTGTCATGGCCTGGAAACAGCCCTAACATGAATCCGATAGAGACAGTCTGGAACCTGTTGAAACGTGAGTTTCGAAAACGAACTGTTTCCAAGGAGGCGTTGTGGGAAACATGTCAGGAAATAAGATTTTCTTCGTCTACCAAACGTTACTTTTGTTTCGGTGTACCTGAAAGGATGTTTCGCTCTGTGAAAGAACTTTTGCTGCTAAGGGAGGTACAAATTCTTATTGAAATAAATTATTCTCTATATTTCTTGTCTTTTTAGCGCAATTTCCATACTGACAATTGCGATTATTAATTGGTTATTTCTGTGTGGATGGATGGATGGATGTGTGTCTGCAGCTTTAAGTCGTATCTCCTCCTCAACGAAGCAATATCGAGGGCTAGTTCCAAAATCAAATATGTTAAACAAGTTCGGAAGATGATTGTGGGCCAAAAAATTCGCGGATTTCCTTCCTGGATTTCCCGGAAAGCCAAAAAACCTCGAAAAAATGCAGTTTTTGGCCTATATCTCGGCAACCAGACCACTTAGCGACTTGAAACATTTACCAATCGATTCCTGCAATAA